>BNCR01000003.1:0-57500 GCA_014656515.1 Oryzias celebensis | reverse complement strand
TGTAGACCTCAGAGACAAGATTGTCTTGAGGCACAAGGCTGGGGAAGGGTCCAGAAACATTTTTGCTGCCTTGAAGGTTGCAATGAGCACAGTGGAACCACCAGGACTCTTCCTAGATCTGACCGGCAATCTAAGCTGAGTGATCGGGGGAGATGGGCCCTGGTCAGAGAAGTGACCAATAAGCTCTGTCAGAGCGTTCCTCTTTGGAAAGAGGAGAACCTTCCAGAGATAATGGCAGCCGTTATGCTTGGAGAAAACCAGGCACCGCTCATCACCAGGTTGATACCATGCCTACACGGGGCATGAATGCTGGAAATTCCTGCAAAAAATTATTGTGTAAAAACGTTTGCATCTCAACAACAAAATCACTGAAACAAAGAGTAGGATTGAAACGATTAAGTTGTTTTGAGTAAGATTCGCCCACCCATCTCTTGCTTGATCCGTGAGGCAGAGAGAGAGAGAGAGAGAACGCTAGTTTCACAACTAACACAAGTGTGCGCTGTAAGAAGGGCACCCACGCACACACACAACCTCTACTATTCCCCATTGTGTTTTGGTTTATGAAGCAGCGGGACATGAAGCGATTTTTAACGGAACCAGACAGAACACTGGTACCACTACAAATCAAAACGGGAACAAATCCACTTTGTATGGATCTTTACTCGTAGTCTGAAACGGCTGAAAGAGAGCTGAAAAAGGCAATATTCTTGTCAATATTTTCCGGATGCGCTGAATTACAGATGAAATTTTATTTAAAGTGAGTCTGATTGCTGACAACTTTTTGTTTTTTTGCAGGAAGTACTTTGGGGAGAAGGTGGCCCTATATTACCTTTGGCTGGGCTGGTACACAACTCTGCTGATTCCAGCTGCTGTTTTGGGTGTTGTGGTGTTCCTTTATGCCCTCGCATTTTTCCAAACCAACCCTCTCATGTGAGTCTGATACAAGCTCGTTAACTGAACTCAAGCACATTTTAGAATGAGAATGTGCTTGAGGACATTATATGTTCTTTGATAACATCTTCATGGTTTGTCCATAAAATTTGTGCTAAAATGTTAAAATGGGACTCACCAACACAAATACACAATGATTAAGCCACTCTGTCTCTACTGTCATCACTGATTACAAACCTTTAAAGATTAGGTCACTGGGAATAATCTCAATAAAAATCAGAAACTGATGAGCGCTGGTGTGACTGCAATCTGCTTCATTCTGAACACAAATTTTAGACAAATAAATATAAAGTTTGCATTATTCTACATTATTATTTGAAATAAATGTGTGTTTGCATAACAAAAATGTTTTTGCAGAAATTAGAAAGATTATTTGTGAATGTTGCCCTAATTTGTAATGTTACAAAAGAAAATGCATTTTAGTATCTTGTGGATCAGAAGTTACTTAAGAAGCTTAAAGGAGCAGCTGTAAGATTTCCACAGACTTTCATAAACTCTTTTTATTGGATTGAACCAAAAGTTTACTCATTCAGATTTAGATAAATACACATACAGGGATTGGACAAAATAATTGGAAGACTACACTTTTTAGTACTTTATCTTAAAAATCCAGTTCTATCCAAAATATAAGACCAAACAGCCTTCAATAAGGACACCTGCTCCCCATTCTCCCAGAGTACCCTCCACAGGACACCACAGGGGATACGGTTACACACCTTCTCCAAATCCACAAAACGCATATAAACTGAATGAACAAACTCCCACGAACCCTCCAGCACTCTAAAGATGGTGTAGAGCTGGTCCACAGTTCCATGACAAGGACAGAAACCACACTCTTGTTCCTGAATCTGAGGTTCAACTATTGGCCGGACTCTTCTTTCCAGTACCCTGCCATAGACTTTCCCAGGGAGGCTGAGGAGTGTGATTCCCTGGTAGTTGGAACACACCCTCTGGTCCCCCTTCTTGAAAAGGGGAACTGCCACCCTTGTCTTCCAGTCCAGAGGTCAAGTTACCATCTGCCACGCAATGTTGCAGAGATGTGTCAGCCAAGACACTCTTACAATATCCAGAGACTTGAGGTATTCAGAGGACCTCATCCACTCCCTGTGCCTTGCCACCGAGGAGCTTGTTGAATACCTCTGTGACTTTAGATGAGAAGAGATGAACAGCCCCACCCCAAAGTCCTCAGCCTCTGCTTCCTCAAGAGAAGGTCGTGTCAGGAGAATTGAGGAGATCCTCGAAGAATTCCTTCCACCGCCCGACAATGTCCCCAAGTAAGCAGCTCCTAACCTGCACTTAAAATTATTCTTGCAGAAAACTGCTTTCCCCTCTTGAGGCACCGGACAGTTTGCCAGAACCTCTTTGAGGCCAACTGATAGCCCTTCTCCATGGCCTTCCATAGTCCTCCTCCATGGCCTCACCGAACTCTTCCCAGGACTGAGTTTTTGCCTCCACAACAGCCTGGGCAGCAGCTCCCTTAAACTGCTGATACCTGTCAGCTGCCTCTGGAGTCCCACAAGCCAGCCAGACTCAATAGGACTCTGACAACAGCAGAGACAATAGAAGTGGAGAACATGGTCCACTTTGACTCAATGTCACCAGCCTCCCTCTGTACCTCTTTGAAGGTCTCCCAGATAAGGGAGGAAAAGACTTCCCTGACGGAAGGCTCTGCCAGAAATTCCCAGCTGACCCTTACAGTATGTTTGGGTCTGCCAAGTCTTTCAGGGCTCCTTACCCACCAACAAATCCAACTCACCACCAGGTAGTGATCAGTGGATGCTCTGACTCTTTCTTCACCCGAGTGTCCACTGAGTGACACACGGCTGAAGATAGCTTGAAATGGCAACAGAACTGATAGATCTCCTGCCGAGGGTGTGCTAATGCCACATGTATTGATGGACACCCTTGTGCTAAAAAATTGTGTTAGTTATGGACAAACTGTGACAAACACAGAAGTCCACACAACAAAAAACCACTTGGATTAAGATCAGGGAGGACATTTCTGCCATTAATGGCCCTTCAGGTGCTGCCCTTTCCCCCCCACATGTGCATTGAATTCCCCTAGGAGGTTAATGATATCCCCCTTTGGGTGCTTTCCAGTATCCCTTCGAAAGACGCTAAGAAGGCATGGTACTCTGAAGTGCTGTTTGGTCAGTAGGCCAAAAACCTTTCAGAAACCTATCCCCTGCCTGAGGGCAAAGGGAGTTTATCTTCCACCGGGCTGAACTCTGACACTTGCTGGCTGAGCTGGGGGCTTGCGAGTAAGCCCACACTTCCCTGCTGTCTCACCATGAACAACTTCAAAATGGTTGAGTCCAACCCCTCTTGAGGGACTAACTTCCAGAACCCAGGCAGTGCATGGAGGTGAGCCCAACTATATCTAGCCGGTACCTCTCAACCTCCCACACAAGCTCAGGCTCCTTTCCTCCCACAGAGGTGAAATTTCAAGTTCCAAAAGAGCAGTTCCATGACTGGGGTTTGGGCTGACGAGGCACCCACCTCTCTCAAGCTAGACCCGACCGGGGCATGTAGGAAGTCTGTCACCATGGAATTATAAATTCTGTTAAGACTCTGTTGTGGCTCGGGATGGACTATCTGATGTGAATCTGAAGAAATATTTAGTCTTTTAACTTTTTTTAATGCAAATTAACTTTTTTGTACTTCTCCTTTTATCTCCAGTAAAGAAGTGTGTGAGTCCAACATCACTATGTGTCCTCGATGTGAGAAAAGATGTCCTCCATGGAAACTGTCTGACACTTGCACCTATGCAAAGGTGAATCCATTTGTTTTGTTCTTCTGTGCTCCACCGTCAGTAAAATAAAGATGCTACTTACAATAAAATAGGGTTGTTATTTACATGGGTGCTTCTCCTATTTTATCTGAATTTTAATGAATCAAACATATGTTCCCTTTGATATTACAAATAACGAATGAGGTGACACATTATTTTCAGTAGTTTAATATTAATTTCTCCAAAAACTCACAATACAGTATAACTTCCAAAAGTAGTCCTGGTGTTTATTCCAAAAATGTGGCAGCAGGCCCGCATCTATTAGAGGTCAGCGTTTATTCCATTAGAGAGAGAATGATGATTATTTCATTCATTATTCCATGATTCATTATTATTTGTTCAAGATTGAACAAAAAAACCCCTTGCTTGTGTAAAGCCCTGTTTATATTTTAGTCATCAGCTATTGCATCAGTTGTATCCAGAATCACGGGTTCCAGTTCATACTAATGTTGGCTGGTTTTGCTTGCGAGATTATAACTGCGATGAACTTCTGAATGGTGTTTATACTTTTCAAGCAACGTGATCATCTCCAGTATTTATTTTTAATGTGAAAAACATCTTTCTCATCTTTATGTGAATATGCAGGTAAATGAAAGGTACATGAAAGGCAGAGCAGGAAGTGGTGTGTTTGTCCACTAAACAGAAGCAGGCAATACAAAGGTGAACAAAGAACATAAAAATCAAAAGGGGCCAATTGCATTCTGGAGTGCTGCAAGATTTGAAATATGACATAATTCCAGTAACTTGCTCTTTTTTCTATCTAGTTGTCCGCTCTCTCTGTTTCTCTGTCTCTGTATGTGAAGCTTGGTATTTCCAAACCAAGTGTTCATCATCTTCAGTGTTAAAATAAAAATTTTCTGGACAGAGTTTCCTACGTAGTCGCGTTCTCCAACCTTGAAAGAAGTTTAAATTAAATGACACGATTTGCCCGCGATTGCAATCTGGGCGTAAAATTCCAGTCACGGGTGACATCACCAGAAGGTGGCACATTCTGCAGCAACTGGAGCGATTCCTCTCCTTTGTCTGTGACGCCAGCACTGTGACGCCAGCGATTATGAATTTATTGGAAGTATGTGTCAGGATTCGCCCAGATACTCCCTCCTCCGACCCACAGAGGGAACACTCACCGTAGTATTGAGTGCCAGTCAGTACACTGCTTCCGGTCCATTGTTTACCCAGGTGTCTCTTGTTATGTCATCAAGCAGTGTCCTTATAAGCTTTGCTGTATTAACACGTCTTTGCGTAGTCTTGTATCTGCTCCCTTGCTGTACAGCCTAAGCGTTCGTTGTTTTCCTGCCTTTATTGCCGACCTTTGCCTGTTTCCTCGCCTCCTGCCTTCTCCGATGTTCCGACCCTGCCTGTTGTACGACTTTGCCTCTGCCTTCTCCTTATGCTTATTAAAACTGTTGCTTATAGATCCACACATCTCCGCGCCTTCCTTACAGTATGAACAGGACTTAAGTAAAGGTTGGAAGTCTTTTATAATAAAACTCTTTATAAACCCCCATTTAGTTGTATTTTAAACTTCTACTGCACAATTAATCACACGTTTATGCGAAAATCTCAAAATGAGGCTTTTTACAGCAATTATTAGGTTAAAAATAATTGCGATTAAAAATTGATTAATTAGAATAATTGAATACAGGTCATGATTAACACCATAAAAAAATAATTGCAAACCAGGCAAGAGTCCACAGGCAAGGAGCAAAACAGGGAAACGATGAGGCAGGCAGAGGTCAAACACAGGGAGGCAAAAAAAGCAAGAAAGAACACTGTTAGTGACACTAAACAATACTTTGCAAAGAGCAAAGTCTAAACAGGGCATATATATCTGATGAGGCTAATGAGTGTAAAGAGGGATAGCTGGTGGAGACGTGGGGGATCAGTACTCAGGAGAGGGTCCTTCTGGTGGCTGGAGGTGGAGCTAAGAGTCCAAGCCCTGACAAATCCATGTTCAAACCAGTTCTTATTTTGTTTCTGGATTTTGCACCTCCACCAGGAAAAAGTTTGTTTGTTTCTCGTTATTCTTCAGCTGTCTTCTCAATATCACCCATCTGCTTGTGCCATTCTTGGATACATTTAGGATCCACACCAAAATGTGGTGCAGATTCCTCACCAGAATGTTCTTTTTTGCATGCCACTGCAAAAAAATTAAATACTAAATCGAATGAACATTTTTTCTTTGGGGCCATCACTACACTTACTAAAAATAGACATCATGCGTCTGCATGACTAGACATGGGTGGGATGGGGGTGGGTTTTCTTCAAGGAGCCTGGCTACTTTTAGGAACTGGCGTCTAAAGTAACAAACACCTGTAAGACCCCGCATCTTGTAGAAACTGGTGTCTATTAGAGACTGGCCACTATTGGAAGATGTACAGTATTAAAGGTGGTCCAAAATAACAAAAATTGACCATGTCAATTTCAGGTATTTACACCATTTGCTGCATTGACAGCTTGATGTCTCATGCTCTTTACCAGCCTCATGATGTTGCTCTGAGGCGTTCCACTCATCCACAAGTGCTACATGAAGTCATGGTAGGTCATATGAGGGTCCCATCATCTAGTTTCTGGTTTAGCTGGTCCCAGATGTGCTCTATGGTGTTCAGGTCAGGGGTCATCGCTGGCCAAACCATATGAGGGACCCACCCACTCAAGTCCAGCTGTGACCATTTTAGGACCATGGTGAAGCATTATTATCCATGAATCAAAGGTTGGGGGTGTTCTGGTGGAATTGGGGGAGTGATATTGGGGTCTGTGATGTCTCTGAGATAAAAACGTGGACATTGGTCCATATAAAATAGCCAAATGGGTTTTGCTTTGACTGGTGATGCCTGCCCAGACTGGTGCTCCTCTTCCATCATAGCCAACCCTAGGGACTAAATTGTAGTATCGCTCACCTCGCCTTCTCCAGAAACAATGTTGATCATTGTTTCTGTGCAAGATGACCTGACACTCTGTCAGGGTTGGCGTGTGGACACAAACGCAGACGGTACTCGAAAATGGAAAAAGTCATTCATTTAATATCTCGAAGAGGGGTAAAAAGTCCAAGTAGTAACCAAAACCACCCGACAACACGTGCAAGGGAGACGAGGGTATATAACGGGGAGAGAGGATTAATTAATGACACAGGTGTGTCAGGAGGGAGGGAACACACAAGGAAGGAAGTGACAAGTGACCTGCGAAAAACGGTGAGCACAGGAAGTACAACAAAATAAAACAGGAAATGACTACAACCGAAAACAACAAATCGACCTGGTTCCAAAACCCTACAGTACCCCCCCCCCCTCAAGGTGCGCCGCCTGGCGCAGGAGGAGGCTGGTCTCGGCGCCGCCGATTGAAGTCCCTGATGAGGTCAGGATCCAGAATGCGCGAAGCGGGCTCCCAGGATCTCTCCTCAGGTCCGTACCCCTGCCAGTCCACCAGGTACTGGAGACCACGACCCCATCGCCGAACGTCCAACAGGCGACGGACAGTGTAGGCAGGTTGGCCATCAATGATGCGAGGAGGGGGAGGCGGAGAGGACGGCTGTTGCAGAGCACTCGTGATGTGGGGCTTCAGCTGTGAGACATGGAAGACCGGATGGATGCGCAAGGACCTGGGCAGGCGTAGCCTGACTGCCACAGGATTGATGACCTTGACGATCTCGAAAGGTCCGATGAACCTGGGGGACAGCTTCTTGGACTCCGTCCGAAGCTTGATGTTGGAGGTGGAGAGCATGACGAACTGGCCCGGTCGATAAGCTGGAGCTGGAGTGCGCCGGCGATCCGCCAGTCTCTTGTTGGTCTCTCCGGAACGCAACAAGGCTGCTCGAGCCTCCCGCCATATACGCCGACAGCGTAGAGATGTTGCACCGACGGCACCGCCACCTCCGTCTCCTGCTCGGGGAACAGTGGGGGTTGGTACCCCAGGGAACACTCGAAAGGGGACATACCAGAGGCAGATGAGGTGAGGGAGTTATGCGCATATTCCACCCACGGCAACAGCGTACTCCAGGAGGTCTGGTGTCGGGAGCAGATGCACCGGAGCGCAGCCTCCAGGTCCTGGTTGGTCCGCTCCGCCTGCCCGTTAGACTGTGGGTGGAAACCAGAGGAGAGACTGGGAGTGGCCCCGAAAGCCCCACAGAACGCCTTCCAGACTTGTGAGATGAACTGAGGACCTCGATCCGACACCATGTTTGCGGGAATGCCATGTAACTTGAAAATGTGTTCTATCACCAGTCTTTCCGTCTCAGCAGCTGAGGGAAGTTTGGACAAGGCCACAAAGTGAGCAGCCTTAGAGAAACGATCCACAATAGTCAGGATGACAGTCTTTCCAGCGGAGGACGGCAGGCCGGTCACAAAGTCCAAAGCAATGTGTGACCAAGGCCGACCCGGGATGGAAAGTGGATGTAATAGTCCAGCAGGTGGGTGTGTACTCACCTTGTTCTGAGCACACACCAGACAACTTGAAACAAAATCCCGGACATCCTTGGTCACGCTGGGCCACCAGAACCGGCGACGCAAAAATTATTCAGTCCTGCGGATTCCTGGGTGACAGGTGAGTCGTGTGGCATGAGCCCACTGGAGTACCTGAGATCTGAGAGAGCTTGGGACAAACAGTTTATTAGGAGGACCTCCTCCCGGATCTGGTTCCTGAGCCTGGGCGGCCCTAATGTCTCTCTCCAGCTGCTCTCCAGCTCCACTCCTCAAGAGCTAGCTTTATCGCTAGCAGTTCCTTATCCCCCACATCGTAATTACGTTCGGCCGGAGAAAGCCGACGGGAGAAGTAAGCGCAGGGACGCATCTTACTGTCAGAAACCCCCCGTTGGGAAAGAACCGCACCCACTCCCGTATCAGAGGCATCTACCTCCACAATAAATTGTCTGGACGGATCGGGTTGGGCCAAAACAGGGGCAGAGGTGAACAGATGTTTGAGCTTATTAAAAGCTGCCTCTGCCTCCTTCGTCCAGATAAAAGGGAAGGAGGATGAGGTGAGCGCCGTGAGTGGCGCGGCCACCGAACTGTAACCCCGGATGAAGCGACGGAGGAAGTTGGCAAACCCCAGAAAACGTTGTAACTGTTTCCTGTTAGAAGGGGTAGGCCACTCCACCACCGCTTTCACCTTAGCCGGATCGGGTTTCACCTCACCCTCAGAAATGACAAATCCCAGGAAGGAAACAGACGGAGAGTGAAACTCACACTTCTCCGCCTTTACAAACAGTTTGTTCTCGAGTAACCGCTGGAGAACCAGACGAAAATACTGCCTATGTTCGCTGGCAGTCCTGGAAAAAATCAAAATGTCATCTAAATAAACAAACACAAAACGATGAATGAAATCCCTTAACACATCATTGATCATGGCCTGGAAAACTGCAGGGGCATTACAGAGACCAAAAGGCATGACCAGATACTCAAAATGTCCCAAAGGGGTAGTGAAGGCGGTCTTCCATTCGTCTCCAGCTCTCATCCGCACGAGATGGTAAGCATTGCGAAGATCCAGCTTGGAATAAATCCGGGCTTCCTGCAAAGCCTCAAAAACGGAGTTCATCAATGGTAGAGGGTAACTGTTTCTGACCGTGATCTCGTTTAACCCTCGATAGTCAATACACGGTCGGAGTGACCTTCTTACCCACAAAAAAGAACCCGGATCCCACTGGTGAAGATGATGGTCTGATGATCCCAGAATTCAGAGACTCAGCGATGTATTTCTCCATGACCTCTCTCTCAGGCTTCGACAGACTATACAACCTGCTCTTGGGTAAAGTAGCGCCAGGTTGTAAATCGATCGCACAGTCATAAGGTCGGTGAGGGGGTAAAGAGAGAGCTCGTGACTTGGAAAATACTTCCGCTAAATCATGATATTCCGGTGGGATTCCGGATAGGTCAGGTGAAGGCGGCTGCCCAACCGGGACAGCGGGGTCTTCCCCAGGAGGCCGAGCTGAGCGTAAACAAGAGGTGTGACATCTCTCACTCCAACCAGAGATACGACTGGAGGACCAATCAATAACGGGGTTGTGTGCCAAAAGCCAAGGGTAACCCAGAACCAGTGGGTTCTGAGCAGAGGAAAAAATGAAAAAACGGGTAGATTCATGATGGTTACCTGAGATTATCAAATGAACAGGTTCGGTTATGTGTGAGATGGTGGCTACCTCTTGATCGTTAAGGGAGACCACTTGTAACGGCTGAGGTAATGACTCATACGCAAGTCCGACCTGTTTAGCTAGCTCGGCATCCACTTTTATCTTTTTTTATCTTTTATCTCTAACTTTTATCACTCCAAGAGAAGGGAAACAGAGGCAATTAGGTCCGTTTTACTTGCAAGGAGAGATGGAGAGAATGAGCCCGAACTGCCCTTGAGCACCCCCTTCCCGGATCCCTAGTATTTATTAAAATCTGGGAGTGCCCTAGTTACAATTCAGATGCAGCTCTGAAGGAGGGGTTTAAAGGACCAAAAAAAAAAAAACAGTTGCACCTGGGGACAAGAGTTCTACATAGTTTCAGCTTCTCAGTATGCATGCTATCATTGTTGTGTCTCGTCATCCCTCAGCCACAGATCCCCTTAGCAACAGGCCTCGAGCAAAGCAACAAGGTCAGCAAAAATAGCACACTGCACAATATCAGAGCAAGCCACATTTCAGATGCTGATTGTAGGTTCTGCAATTGGATTAAAAAATATTCTGGAAAATCCATCCATCCATCTTCTTCCACTCATCCGGGACCGAGTCGCGGGGGCAGCAGTCTAAGCAAAGATGCCCAAACATCCCTCTCTCTGGCCACTTCCTTCTGCTTTTCTGGGGGGACCCCAAGATGTACCCAGGCCAGCCAAGAAATGTGTCTCCAGCGTGTCCTGGGTCTTCCAAGGGGCCTCCGCCCAGTGGGACATTCCTGGTACAACTCTCCAGGGAGCCATCCAGGAGGCATCCAAACCAGATGCCTGAGCCACCTCAATTGGCTCCTCTCGATGTGAAGGAGCAGCTCCAAGCTCCTCCCGGGTGACCGAACTTCTCACCCTTTCTCTAAGGGAGCGCCTGGCCACCCTACTGAGGAAGCTCATTTCGGCCACTTGTATAAATTGAGAGCTTTGCTTTGTGGCTTAGCACTCTCTTCACCACAACAGTCTGATACAGTGACCAAATAACAGTGGATGTCGCACCAATCGGCCTGTCGTCCTCATGCTCCAAACTTCCCTCACTCGTGAACGAGACCCAAAGATACTTAAACTCCTCTACCTAGGGAAGGAGCAACTCCACCCACCGAGACAGGGCAAACCACCTTTCTCCAGTCAAGAACCATGGCCTCAGACTCAGTGGTGCTTACTCTCATTCCAGTCACTTCACACTCAGCTGCAAACTGTTCCAATGCAAGCTGAAGGTTCTGGCATGATGAAGCCAACAGGACAACATCATCTGCAAAGAGAAAATCCTGTGGGTCCCAAACCAGACCCCCTCCAGCCCCTGGCTACATCTAGAAATTCTGTCCATAAAGACTATGAACAGAACCGCTGATGAAGTGCAGCACTGCTGGAGTCCAACATGCACCGGGAACAGGTCTGACTTACTGCCGGCTATGCGGATCAAGATCCTGCTCTGGTCATGCAGAGACTAGACAGCCCTGAGTAAGGCTCCCTGGAACCCAAACTCCCAGAGCACCCTCCACAGGACACCACAGGGATGTGGTCGAACGCCTTCTCCAAATCAACAAAACGCATATAAACTGAATGAACAAACTCTCACGAATCCTCCAGCACCCTAAAGAGGGTGTAGAGCTGGTCCACAGTTCCAGGATCAGGACAGAAACCACACTCTTGTTCCTGAATCTGAGGTTTGACTATTGGCCGGACTCTCCTCTCCAGTACCCTGTTATAGACTTTCCCAGGGAGGCTGAGGAGTGCGATTCCCCGGTAGTTGGAACACACCCTCTGGCCACCCTTCTTGCTAACGGGAACCACCACCCCTGTCTGTCAGTCCACCGGTACAGTTCCCATCTCCCACTCAATGCTGCAGAGACGTGTCAGCCAAGACACTCCCACAGCATCCAGAGACTTGAGGTACTCAGGGCAGACCTCATCCTCTCCCTGTGCCTTGCCACCAAGGAGCTTGACTACCTCTGTGACTTCAGCTTGAGAGATGGATAGCCCCACCCCAAAGTCCTCAGCCTCTGCTTCCTCAAGAGAAGGTGTGTCAGCAAGATTGAGGAAATCCTCGAAGTATTCCTTCCACTGCTCGACAATGTCCCCTGTCGAAGTCAGCAGCTCCCTACTTGCACTTAAAATGATGCTTGCAGAAAACTGCTTTCCCCTCCTGATGGACCAGATGTTTTGCCAGAACCTCTTTGAGGCCAACCGTTAGTCCTTCTCCATGACCTCACCGAACTCTTCCCAGAACTGAGTTTTTGCCTCCACAACAGCCTGGGCTGCAGCTCACTTCGACTGCCAATACCTGTCAGCTGCCTCTGGAGTTCCACAAACCAGCCAGACCTGTTAGGACTCCTTCTTAAACTTGATGGAATCTCCGTACCTCTGGTGTCCACCACTGGGTTTGGGTGTTGCCGCCACGACAGGCACCAGAGACCTTGCAACCACAGCTCTGCTCAGCAGCAGAGTCAATGGAGGTGGAGATAATAGTCCACTTTGACTCAATCTCACCAGTCTTCCTTGGTACCTGTTTGAAGATCTCCCAAATGTGGGATTTAAAGACTTCCCTGATGGAAGGCTCAGCCAGACATTCAAAGCATGCCCTCACAGTATGTTTAGGTCTGCCAAGTCTTTGCTGCCTCCTTCCCCGCCAATGAATCCAACTCACCGCCAGGTAGTGATCAGGCGACAGCTCTGCTCCTATCTTTACATAAGTGTCCAAGACACACAGCTGAAGGTACCCTGAAATGACTACAAAGTCAATCATTGATCTTTTACTGATGGTGTCCTGATGCCACGTGTATTGATGGACACCCTTGTGTTCAAACATGGTGTTTGTTACGGACAAACTGTGATGAGCACAGAAGTCCAACAACAAAACACCGCTCGGGTTGATATCAGAAGAGCCATTCCTACCAATCATGCCCCTCCAGGTGCTACTGTCAGGGTTAGTTGCCTGCGTGGGCATTGAAGTCCCCCAGGAGGATGATGGAGTCCCGCGTTGGGGCACTTTCCAGTACCCCTTCGAGAGACACCTAGAAGGCTGGGAACTCCGAACTGCTGTTCAGCCTGTAAGCTGAAACCACAGTCAGAGACCTGTCCCCCACCTGAACGCGAAGGGACACGACTCTTGTACACCGGCGTGAGCTGCAGCACTTGGAGGCTGAACTGGGGGCTCATGAGTAAGCCCACCTCAGCTCGCCGCCTCTGACCATGCACCATGTGTAACTTCAGAATGGTAGAGTCCAACCCCCTCGAGGGACTGAGCGTCAGAACTGAGACTGTGCGTAGAGGTCAGCCCAACTATATCTACCCAGTACCTCTTGACCTCTCGCATAAGATCGGGCTCCTTCCCTCCTAGAGAGGTGATGTTCCATGTCCAAAGAACTAAGTTCTATGGCCGGGGTTTAGGCAGCCGAGGCACTCCCCCTCGACTGCTTCCCAAACCACATTGCATTGGCCTCCTGCAGGTGGTTGTGATCCCAACCACCTGCAGGAGAGTGATCCCACATCGATCCTTCGGGCTTTACCCGACCAGTTCCTGTGGAAGGAGCCCCAGCAGCCCCACCAGGCGCTTGCCTGTGAGCCCCAGCTCCAGGGTGGGGCCCCAGTAACGCCATTCCAGGAGACATAACAAGATCTGCGATTGTTCTTATCATAAAAGGGGTTGTGAACCGCTCTTTGTCTGACTCGTCACCCAGGACCTGTCTGCCATGAGAGACCCTACTAGGTGCTGAAGCCCTAAACAGCATAGCTCCTGAGATCACTCAAGCACTCAAACCCCTCTATGAAGGTTAATGGAGGGGAGATTTACAGTTAACTCTAACACACAATTAATGCAATTCCAACAGTGTATTTGTGCCCACTGTAGCTAAAGCTCCTGTGGTAAAGGGTTGGGTGAAAGAAATTGTAAAATGGTAAGGCTTGTGTCGTGAAGAGTTGCAGGTGCTTATATAAATAGGACAGAAGACAATCATAACTTTCTGGTTTACTTCTAGTTTGCATTTTAGAACTGCAAAATATTTTCTGATTCTTTGTTCTTCTGAGACATAGAAGTAAAACTAAACTAAAAAATGTGAGACCTGATCAAGCATTTACTGCTCATTTAAAACAAAACTTCAGGAATCTTAGAGGAAAACCATCTTTTCCTGTCATTTCTCCCACAGGTCAGTCATTTGTTTGACAATGAAGGCACAGTAGCTTTTGCTATTTTCATGGCCATCTGGGGTAAGTCTGTCATTGAAACATGTTTGTTGTCTTTTTGAGATTGTGTATTCATGGTTTTGTCTTTTGGGATTTCAGCCACTCTCTTTCTGGAGCTTTGGAAGAGACATCGAGCAAAGTACGTGTCCAAATGGAAGGTTTATGACTGGTGTGAGGAAGAGGTATTGTTCTCTGACCAATTTTATTTCTAATTCAAAGTTTCACCTTTCATCAGTTTTACTCATCACTACCAACTAGTGCTTTTCAAAATAACAAATTCTAAAGAAAAACTATTTGCCTACATAAAATCACTTCAAACCCATATCCCATAAATTCTAAAATAGCTTTAAATAAATATAATCCATCCATTTTCTAATCTGTTTTGTCCCTTTTGGGGTCACATGGCTGCCAGTGCCTAACCCTGTCACTCGTGGGTGAAGGCAGGGTACGCTCTGGATGGATCGCCAGTCTGTCGCAGGGCCACAATCACACAGCCTTAAACACTCACATCCACACCTAGAGACAATTTAGAGTGACCAATGAACCTATGAAGCATGTTTTTGAACGGTGGGAGGAAACGATAGTCGCTGGAGAAAACCCACACATGCATGGAGAGAACATGCAAACTCCACACAGAAAGATACCCCATTGGTGACACTGTTTCAGGTCCCCCAGCCGGGACTTGAACCAGGGGCCTTCTTGCTGTGAGGCAAGAGCGCTAACCACAGTTCAGCCCTAAATGAATAACGATAAATACTATTTTGAAAAAGTATGCCTACATCTTTTCCTTTTAAACACTGCTTTTAGGGTTGCCTCACTAATTATCCACCTCCATATGACCCTCTCCAGCATCTTCCTCACTCTCACAACCACCCTCATGTCCTCCTCCTCTACATCTATGAACCTCTTCTTTGGTTTTCCTCTAGACCTCTTTCTTGGTACCTATGCATCCTTTTACCAACATCATCACTGTTCCTCTTCAAAGGCTTGCATCTTTATCGCGACTGCCTCCATCTCTGCCTCCTATTTCTGGATCAGAGTCCATAAACCAACAACATGGCTCCTCACCCCACAATCTTCTGCACCTTTCTTTTTTTTTTCTTGATGACCCTCTTTGGTCACATATCACACCTGAAACCATCCTCCACCCGTTCCAACTTGCTGTCATATGCCTCTCTACATCTTTCCCAGACTCTGTTGCTCCAGGATGTTCATTCTTAAGTCTTCCACCTTCTTCAATTGCGCCCTCCAAAACCTCAAACTGATCAAATCCTTGTTTTCTTTGCTTCTGTGTTGTTTTATCAGAGCTGGACTCCTGGCATCATGTTTTAATATCAAGTTCATTTCTGTTTGGTGTGTGAGATCCTATCTCTTTGTGAAACACATCAGAGAGATTTCATTTTTAAAAACCTGCTATTGTTGATATCATTTTTTTAGGTGTAAATAAAACATTAAAAACTAAACCAAATAACTTTTAACTTGAGGTTACTGCAAAATATGTGGTGTTTTCCTAATTTTGCACAACACCAACAGTAGAAATCTTTCCAAAAATTTCTATGTATTCATAAACAGATTTATTAATATCTGAAAAAGTGCAGCTGTTTCACTGCCTTTATCACAGTCTGACCTATTATTGCAGCTTTATGTCAGATACAAACAACTAAGAAACAATAAACTTAAGATAGAAATATGGAAAAAAAGACATGTAATGAAAATGTCTACAATGTATAAATAGTTGATAAAGAATTACATTATTAGCATACTGCTGGGTACACTAGAGATACGTGATGCAATGACCCAGGTTATTAGGGATTGCGCAATCCAGGTTTGCGCTCGTGCGCCATTTCACCTCACAGTCTGCGCCGTAGTAAAGAAATCCCACAAAATACAGCGATTTTCAGGCTAAAAATTATTTAAAGTAATTTATATAAATGCCATTTAGAGATCGGATTAGTGTACTATTTTATTATAAATTCCTCATGATGGCGAGGATGGTTTACATGTGAGTCTCTTACCTTCTTCTCTGTAGTGCTCGTTGCAGAGACATGTTTCAGTAAGGAACCACCGAACCAAACACAAACTCACCTATATTATTTCCACTAGCCTAAAGCTTTTTTTGCCAGCAAATTTAGGATCTAAAACGGTCTAATGGGCAGGAAACCGCATTTTCTGACAACACTGGTTTTTGGCAAGGCAGCTGACGCACTGCATGATGGGATTTGCAGTTAATATCATGGCGAAGGTCACGGAAACATTCCAATTGGGTCTTCTGTCAGATCTGGCAGAACAAGCAATTGTGGGATACCATTCATTTTGCCTTTCATAGTGGACTGGGGTTTAAGTGTGGGGGTTTTGTCTGTCTGTTTTGTTGTCTGGCTGTTTTACTCTGTTCTTTCCTTACTTATTGTATTGTTATGTTTATTTCTTGCTGCACCCTGAGTGAGAGGGTAGAGGAGGATGATAACCCCTTTGTGATGTTGCAACGGATAGTGTAGTTAGAGTTCCTGATAAGTAATCTCGCAAACCACATAATATTATATTACATATTATTATTATTATACTAGCGTGACATGTTTCCAGTAATTATATGGATTGCTCTGGTGGGCCAGATCTAATTACTCGGCGGGCCAAATGTGGCCCATGGCCCTTGTGTTTGACACCTGTGTTCTAATGGAATGTTGGTCTGGTCTTGTATTCCTCTCTCTTCTGGAAATATGTCTTCACTGCTATCATTTTTCTTTTTTTGCTTTAGCAAAGTTTTACCACCATCCTTCTGTCTGCATTCCTGTTCCGAACACCAACTTTCTCCATCACTTCCTCATTTCTTTCCATCACCCAGATGTCCATTCATGTCTGTCCCAATCACCACTTTTTTACTTCTAGAGATACCTTGGATCTCTTCTTCCATCTCCCTCCAGAGTTTCACCTCATCCTTTAGCTCACATCCTACCTGAGGAGCAGAGCCTCTGACAATGTACATCATCCCACCATGAGCTTCCAGCTTCAAACTTATTCACCCTATCTGACATCTTCACCTCCAGAATATTCTTATCCAACTCCTTTCTTAGGATTTCTCCTTGTCTGTACATCTTTCCATCCCCACCATGATAGAACAGCTTGAAGCAGGGCATAATTTATAAGCTTTGCTTCCTTTCCATCCGGTCTCTCAGGTTGTATTCAGACTGGAAAAGTCTGTTTGTCTGGACTGAATCTGCTTAAGTTGGTCAAGGTTGTGTCCTGAGTCTTGTGCTTGGTCTTTATGTAGACTGCCATCAAGCAGACTTTCCTGTTTCACACCAAAGCTTGTAAACAAAACCACATGACAATATCTCTTCTCTTGGCCAGGAATTACAAGGCCGGGGCAAAGCAATGACTGCAAGAATAATGGAATTCCTGCCCTTTGTAATCCTTGTTGAGATAGTTCACTTATTCAAGCTCTATATTTTGCTGATCAATTTTGAACATCTGTATCAACATCAGGTACAGGACTTTTTACACTTTTGTCTACTTTGGTACAGCAGAGGCATGCTGCAAGATGCTTACTGAGGAGACGGCAACTAAGAAAGTACGTGAGGTGTTTATGACAGATAGTCGGGAAAACGGTGTGAGAAGCAATGTGGATTACATTAAAAGTTATTTTAATGAGCCTGCATTCATCCCACCACATTTCAATGAGTTTCTGGGTCTCTTTGTTGCTCCACCCATAATGCCCGGCTACGATGGTTGTCTTGGCTCAGTTGTTCCACTCTGCGCATGGAGCCCATTCAGACTGAGGAAACTCGGAGCGAAGTCCAATTGGAAACAATCTGAGACCACCTTAAAAGATGGGTCATAGAGCGGTTCCTTGTCCCAGACCAGGGTCTGTTTGGTTTTATTCAGGCATTTTCTTTCCTGGAGTATCGGGGGAAACACACGCTGGTTCACTTTAAGCAAGCTACATGTGTCCAGTCTGAATACACCCTTAAACACTAAAGAGATCTGATTTCTTCCTTCATGTCTCTCTAGTTTTCCTGTCAGTCACTACATACAGAGTTCCTACTCTAAATCCTTCACTCCTGCCGTTCCTCTTCTGGATTTACCCAGATTTAAGTCAGGCTCACAAAAGCACTGGATTGTTGCCTTTTTGTTGCATTTGTTTGTTCAGTACTTTATCAAAAATCTTAAGAGCAGCTGTTTACCTCACCATCACTCCTGAATTACATTTGTTACTTTATTAAAAGATCGACTTTTTTGATGTTAAGAAAGTTGCCTAAAAATTAAAACAGGAGTGATGTGATACAGTACACATAGAGGCAAGAATAATGTAAAGTAAAAGATTAATTAAAAAAAAAAGGAATCTGTAATATGTAGGAGATTGAAAGTAACTTGCAAGGCACTGGTAGTATGATTTATAGTTAACTTTCACATCTTCAAAAGTATTATATGTATAGAACTTCTTAATTCAAGTTATAGGTTATGAAGGCAATTTAAATAATGTGAGAACATTTTTCTGGAATTCTTTTTTATCTTCAGTATGAACAACTAAGATTTATTCCAGATAACACAGCTGTAGTGTTGGTTTGTTTTTTGTAGGTCATCATATTCAGAGGGGGACATAATTCCAATCATACTAGACTTTCCTTCCATGGATGTGCTTTGCCTGTAACTTGTGCATTAATCTGTGTCATCAGGAGGAACTGATTTTGAAGATCGTCAGTGATTCAAAATGTAAACCCAAAATCTTCCAACATTCCTACTTACGGAGCACCTTGGTCCTGGTCATGGTTACTATCATGGTGAGGCACACATCCACACCGTTGGCATTAACGAATGAGTCCACTTCCAATGAATGTATACAGACGGAACTAACAAAGTTTTTATTTTTTTTTATTTTTGTTTTTTTCTTTCTTAACTTGTCTTGTCCAACAGCTGAGCAAATAGATATGACCTGAGACCCTCTTGTATTAGACAGATTTTACTGTTTCAATCAGGGGTTATAAATCATCGTACACACAAGGTGTACATTCGCATAAGCCCCTTTTGTAATTTAAACAAAACTTTATTTATTTTAATTTTGTTTGTGTTCTTTTTGTTGGACCAGACAGAAAAAGAAAGGGGGGAAAGAGGGAGCGTTGTCAGGGGGAGGGGTTGTCACAAAAGAAAAGGGAAAAAAGTTATGTTTGGAGGAAGTGGACATCATCTCTAAACTGATGTGATCTGACAAGAGACTTTTGTACTGATTAATACAAAGATTGCTTTTGGATTTCCAGTTAAGGAAGATAGTTTTCTTTGCTATACAGGGAGAACCATGTGTGCCTGTTTCCATGTTAATGTCATTAAGGTCTTAAGGTCACCTAAGAGAAAAAGTTTGGAACATGCAAGGATTTTGATATTTAAACCATGTTGATAAGTCCTCACATGCCTCACACCAGAATATTTGAACAGGTGAACAGAACCATAGGGCATGCATATAGTCATCGATGTTGTTGCTTGTACACTGTGTGCATATCATAGTTTGGTTCAAACCCATTTTAAACAACCTCTGTCCTGTGTAGTGAGTTTGGTGGAACTCGTATTGAATAAGCTGCAGATTAGGACTGTTTGTCAAATTAAATGCATTCAAACAGATCTGGAGCCAGAATTGATCACTAGAGTTCAATGATTGCTCATACTCCCTTTTTGTCAGGGGTAGATTAAGTGTGTTATCTACATTAGATACCAATTTGTATGTAAGTAAACTTGAGGTTGTTAAGGTCTGTGAATCGTGTTACAGAACAGAACCAGAATCATGAGGTGTACACACACGCACACACACACACACACACACACATACACACACACACGCACACACACACACACTCACTTACTTGCCTGGTAATCATTGTAAGGACCCCTTACTGGACCATGCATAGTGGGAACCAGACAAACTGACACACACCTACTGGCTTGGAAATCAGCATAAAGACCATTAGGTGGACCATTCACTGTGGGAACCATCCTTTTGGAAGTGTACACCTTGTAAAACACACACACAGAACCTTGTGAGGACAATAACTAATCCAAAACTAAAAACCTTAAAAGGAACCAAAATCAGAAAACAACACCCCCCCCCCCCCCCCCCCCCAACAATAACCCCAGCCCAAGATCAAGACCCAGACCACAAACACTCCCTCTCCCCCTCTCTCTCACTCATTCACTCTCTTTAAATCCCCACCCCCATTCGCTTTCTCTATCTCTCTCCCTCTAGCTATATCTCTACCCTTCCCTCATTCTCTTCTATTCACCTTCCCCTCAATGTTTCCTTTGTTGTCCCCCACACCCCACACACATCTCAGGGAATATAATATCCCATCACACTTAGTTAAACCTCAAGGGACCACCAAATCCCAACTGCACAACTAAACATACACAAAGACAAGGGACCCTTAAATCCTCCTGCATAACAATACATACCACCACAACACAAGTACAAGGGATCACCCAATCCCATTACACTCACTCAAATTCCAAGGGACCCCCAAATCCCAGTTACACCACACAATATACTTAAAGACAAGGGATCCCCAAATTCCATCTGCCCTGCACAACTTGGAGAAATTCACAATCCTTTACCCCTCCCAACTTCTTCCCCTCACTCTCTCACAGCCTAGTTATCTCAACCTCTCTACCTACCTATCTCTCTACCTGACTCCGTCTGTCTCTATCTCTCTGTCCATCTGTCTCTCTATCTCTGTTCGTTTATCTCTATATCTCTACATGTCGGTTCCTTTCTTCTTCTTTTCCTTTTTTCTCTCTCTCTTCCTGCCTCTGACCTCCCCCAGGCCCCAATCCTAAATAGAACTAGACATTGGACCCTAAATTCAAACCCCCCACCCCTCCAGCCACCCCCAGACCACAACCCTAAACAGAACTACACATTGTACCCTTTAGTCAACCACCCCACCCCTCTAACCTTCCCAGACCAAAGCCCTAATCAGAACTAGACACTAAAACCAGCACCCAACCCCCAACAGCCCCCCCTCTCCATTCAATGTCCTTCCTCCTTCACCTTCCAAACTGCCCCCCCCTTCTCATATGAACAAACCCACTCCTGACTTCAAATCAATAGAAAATGAAAACACGATAAAAACACGATACGCACAGCGTGACCACCTGCACTCATAAGGAGAATTGGTTCACCTTGGATCCACAACACAGCACAGCACAGCACACACCAAGCCAAAACCACCTATACAGCACATATAGGGATAACTTTATATGGATATCTGGTTTGTGTCTACCCAACTGAGTTGAAAGTATAGTTTGCCTTCTCCCCTCTCTGGTTTTTAAATGTCATGTCTGTGCAAATTGGCGCATGGAACCCTCGCAACAAGCCTAATCCCTAACCCAGTGTCTGGATACCTCCAACCAGACCCTCATTAACAAATCAGCCACAGGACACTTAAGCACTGCTCAGAGCTACACTCAATGCGATGTATTGTGTGTGCCATTGAGCCTGCACACTGAGTTTTTCTCCTGATCTCATCACCTGTTACCTGACCCTGCTTTACACCTGACTCTGCCTCTTTGCCATCCGCCTCATCATTTTGACTCTGATTTAGCTTTGTGGACTATTAGCTGAGCTAATCTTCTATTGATGCTCATTATCATGTCATGAGTTGCTGGAGCCTACATAAATATCGTGGCATAAAAGTGGGTTTGGCCCTGGACAGCTCAGCATTCCATCACAGGGAAATCCCTACATGTTCCTCAAAACAAAGCATTTCAAAGACATTGTCTAAACAATATTAGATGTGTTAAAATGCGTTGTCATGGTAATGACAAACTGTTGCTCCTCTTGATCTCATCCAAGTTTGGTCTGTTGAATGTAGAGAAACATTTGAAGGCTTAGCTCCTCTCTCCCACCCCTGGCCCGCTTCCTTGCTTAAAGATGTTTCCTTGATCAGGTTTGGTCAGTCCATCTTAACCTGATTCACCTGCTCAAGTTAATTCACAGCAGGTAGAACAGGGATTGTTGGAGAAAAATCAGGGTTGAGAATCCCTGCTATACAAAGAATACTGGGCAGTCACTGCTTCTGACCGTAATGTGACCCCCCACACTGGCTTTTGAGAGGGGAGGCACTTTTTGCAAATTAGTTAGTTTTAGTTTTTGTGGAAGAAGGCAATTTTATGGTTGTGTTGCAGTTGCTGCTGATTATCGGACTGACTCACGCTCTTGTGGTGTTTCGAGTTGTGGCCGCTCCCCTGCTGTCTGAAAGTAAGTGGGAGTTCATTGAAGATAACGCCAACACTGTGGCTGTGATGCTGGGAGCTGTGGCGCACTACATCACCATCCAGATCATGACTCAGGTTTGTATTTGGTCAGCTTAAACATTTATTTTTTTCAGTATGAACTTCAATGAACAACCAACCACTTGAACTTGATATTTACCTTGTGTGAAGCTAAGGTTTTCCTAATACCAGTTTGAAGTTTTCTTGCTTATTTTTAGTCATTCCAAATAGATTTAGGGGCTGAAGACATGAACTTCTCTTTTTGCCTACTACAGGTCAACAGAAAGGTGTCACTAAAGCTGTGTGACTGGGGTAAGATCCATAAGCAAGCCACATAACATCAAAACAATGGATGTGTTTGAAATCTTTAAAAAGTTTGTGACGGTCATCACAATGATTCCTTCATGAGCAAAACTGATGGTTTTATTCTTTTCTGTTATGTTCTCTCAAGTTCCGTAGATACCAAACGTGATTTGTGCGGCAGAGGCGGACAATTTCAATGTAAAGTCAACGGTTTAGATACGAATTGAGGTTCTGCAGCGCCAATTGAGTGGCTGGCACGGTGCAAAAGTCTGAAAACACCACGAATTGAGTGGTCACAACGGCTGACCAGAGTAAAAAAAAAAACTGAACTCTGAGGACATGGCTGCATCTCCTCGACCAATCAGGGACTTAACTTCGGGCATGTTATATTTTCAGTGACGGCTATTGTCGTTATTATTTTTGCCCTCTCGGGTTAATGTGCTACAGTAAGCATTTGCACTCAGTCCGAGTGACACAAACACCGCAGGAGCAGCCGTCAATCAAACACAGCAGCAGGAGAGAAACTCTGAGACTACTGGGAGACTCTAAATGTTTTATGAACCCAAACATGGAGAGGTGATCACCGATGTTTTTGTAGAGCTCTTCAAAATAAACTTCCCTGATCTCTAAACATCATCCGTGTTTCCCATATATTGTAAATGAGATAAACAGACGCAGCTCCATGTAGTAATCAGGCTACAAACATTAGCTGATAGCTCCTCCCACATGCGGCTGAGGCGGCGAGCGTAGGGAACACATTTTTGGCCACGCAGTGAGATGCAAATTCTCCACGCAGCGAAGGAAGGATGGGACACACAAATGTTTACGTCCTCAACGTTTATCACCATATTCTGCTGTGGAGAAAAGCGGCTTTGCGCTGCAGCACTCTGTGTTGAATATCGATTCAAAATCAGACAGAAAAGCAGTTTTTTTTCCACGTCAGAATCCACTGATTCACAGTGATTGAACGGTTGGAGATTTATGGTATATCAAAAAGTCTGTGTTATTTAGGTGTCACTGGGACATTATTGGTGTTAAAAGATCAATTATGGTGGCCCTGAAGTTCAAATCACTCAAAAACATCAAGATCACAAGGACAACTAAGAAAACAAAACAAATAATAAAAAAGCAACATAAAATTTTAGAAATCAAATACTCCACAAACCAAAGCAATTAAAAAAACAAAAACATAAAAAATAAAACTGAAATGTTTCAGGAAACAAATACAGTTTCCGTAACTTAAAATGAAATGGTAAAAAACGAAGCAAAAAGAAACTGGAAAAGGTAGGTATTATGGGACATTGCTGATTGGATTATGACATTTGTTTTTCAATTTAACAGTTATTTGACATGAAGTGCCTTAAACCAAAAACATTAAAGGTAGACTCAAACATAGCTGCTGCTATCAAAGAATATTTTCATTCAGAACCTATGAAGTGATACTGGATATGCTCTGTAATCATCAAAAAAGCTTTTATAAGTTTACCTTTTCTTATTTCAAACTTCAGCTCAGTGAAGCTCTTAAAAGTCCCGCTTCAATAATCTTTTCATCTATTTTCAGTGATCCAACTGGTCTTTTTAAATTATGATTCTGCTGTTTTTAGCCAAAATCTAAAAACCTGAGTCATTTTCTAGGACATAGTTTCTGCAGAGCAGCAGGAGTTCATTTGAAATTCACCTCTGAGTTATGGGTGGGACCTTTGGCGTGGAAGTAACCCTCCCTCCCGCTAGCTTACAGCCCCTGACAACCCCAACCTAAACTTGGTGGTGCAACAAAAATAGCAGCAATATTGTAGTAATCTAGCTCCAATATTGGCCATTCACAGATCTATTTGTCTCATTGACCGTAAAAACAATGGACATCTTAACCCCTCCCATCTTGTGTTCCAAACAGGAAGTACCTACTGGTTCCAAGAAGCCAAAATCCCAGAGACTTTTACTTAGAAATATTTGTGTGACTGAGTAATCTCTCATTTTATTTGTCAAAAATAATTCTTGCTCTGATACATTCTTCTTAACATGGTCTTTCTAATCCTATTTTTTTTTAAATATTTTTTTTTCTTTATCATAAGTTCTAAACTGGCTAATCAGAAGCCTCAGTAAACGCATGTGGTGCCCACTGGCCCCACATTAACCGTTTGACAGATTCTCGCAAGCCGCTTTTAGTGGAAGAGGTGTGGATTTGGAACATGCTCAGTCGTGACTGGCGACTGTAGTTCCCCTATAAACGTAATTCAGACTGACTCAGAACAATTGCTGTTCTACCATGATTGTAGAATTCGGTTTCAAATAAAGGGCTTTATGTTTACCAGTTTGTAAGTTATTTATTTTCAAGTCCTTAATGCAGATATTGACAGCAATGAAAAAGGAAAATGACCATGTAAAACTGCTGAGTTAAATCCAATGCGGTTGAGAAGGTGGGTGCCCAAACTTCAGTGGTGGTGCATCTAAGAAAAAAGTTTGGTGCACTGGTGCGATCAGTGCAAACATTTAGTCTAGAGCCCCGGTTTGCTATATTGACAGAAAATGTTGCAAAAGGGAAATTAAATAACATAGACAGGGCCCCAGGACTGATCTCAGGGTGAACACCTGCAACAGCAGAGGGATGGAATTTGTGAGATTTCAGTTAACTAAACCAAAAACAGCCTGCAGCTGTCTGGCTGTTTTACTATGTTTTGCCCTTAGTTATATTATCCTGTTTATTTCTTTCTGCACCATGAATGAGCGGGAGGGGGAGGACAATGACCCCCTTGTGATGTAAATCATCCTGTGTTCAGAGAATAAAACCCGAGTTCACTATTACTGATCTCTCAGCCTCCTTAATCAGTGTTACTACAATATGGTACATGGAGTATACTTGTATGGCGCTGTTCTACCTTCATTGAAGGCCCAAAGCGCTTTACAGTCACAGTTCCATTCACCCATTCACTGGTGGTTCTGCTGCCGAACACTGATGCCAACCTTCCACCAGGGGAAATTTGGGGTTCAGTGGGGTTCACCGTCTTGTTCAAGGACATTTTAACACATGGGTGGGCAAAGTAGGAATTAAACCTGCAATCTTCCAATCAGAGGTTGATCGCCCTACCGCTTTACCATGGCCACCCCTGATAGGATAAATATAATTTCATTCAAAATTCAGAAAAAAATTGTATTGTGTGCAGGACAGATTTGCAAATGGCATGGGAGCAGTGCGCAATTGTGCATGTGCGCAGCTTAGATGGAACAGTGGCCCCATTACAGAGCCCTACTCCACACATGAAGTGACAAAGGAAGGCTGGGAGTGGAAGTTTTTGAGCTAGGCGAACTGAGTAAAATGAATGAACAAGTAATGGAGATATAATTTGTGATTCACAGCTTTGTTTCCCTCTTAGATTCTGGTCTTGTTTGCCATTGCTCATAGCTCATTGATTTTCTTTTATTGAGTAGAGACAGAGATGTCTTCTAGGGTCTTGCAGGATATTATTTTCAGATCATGAGGTTGTTTTTTTTCTTTCCAGAGAAGCCAAACTCATTTGCTGCCAAAGAGAAAAGCTTTACCGTCAAGATGTTCACCTTCCAGTTCTTCACTCTGTTCTCCTCCCTCTTCTATGTGGCCTTCTTCCTTGGCAGGTACAAATCCGCCCTATGATGTCATCATAATGAGAGGATACATCTATTAACAAAACCATCAAAACGTTTAATGAACTTTGAAAACTAAACCATAACCACCAAATGAATAAAAAATAAAACATTTGCACAGACCAGTTGCTAACGTAGAAGTTTGGAAAATTGATTAACTTTTAAAAATTACGATTTCTTTTCAGCAATTTAACAAAACTCCAGGGTCAATGCCACAGTGGTTTTATTCATCACTTAGAAGCATCTTAATATTTAACTACGTGTGTAAAGCGATCCCTGATCATTGCCTCAAAGGAATGCCCAGTAGTGGATGAAGTAGAAGACATTAAAAAAAAATCACTTGATGACTTGGCTGAGGATGTAACAAACATAAAGATTCAGCTAAATCAACTTCCGGAGCTACTGAGGAGATGAGGAGTCTGTGAGCCTTGAACAATAATAAAGATAAGATTAACAAACTCAAGAAACAAGTGTATATCATGGAACAACATTCCAGAATCAACAACCTGGGAATCACAGGACTAAAGCTCAAACCTCTGTTAAATGCACAGGCAATGCCTCCAATAACAAGGAAGAAAGGTGCTCCGCAGATGATCAGGCGTTGTGTCCAGATTAGTATTGGATATTTATTTTTTTCTTATTTTTACCAGTGCAATATTTTTCAAGCATATTATTTAAAATAAAAGCATCACGACATTTTATTTCTGTAGAGTGAATCAGAACGGCGCCAGAAGGCGCACAAAAACATCTCAATAAAATTATCAAGGGATTCACAGATTCAACTTCCAGGGCCAATAATTCTTTTAATAAATGTTTTAAAATGACTGCAAGTACCTCTTGGTTTGTGTCAAAGGCAAATAATGACATACAAAGGCATTTATTTTAGAGGGTTCAGATTTGTGTTTCTTTTTAATGAGAACAATGCTCTCCTGCTCCTGACAGAGACAGCAGGGAGTTGATTGTAAGTGCAGGCTCTGGTGAAAAAGTGATTAAAAATTAAATTAAATACATAATCTCTCATAAACAACCAAAACTAATAAATGGTTAAATTAAGATGAGCTAGTTATGAATTGCCATCATCATGTTCATGTTACAACAATGATTTTGGAAGAAAGTTATCAGTTTTAATGAATAAACTTTAATGGAGTCACCAATCACATTTTATCAAAATGTTCAATAGTTCTGAAGTTTCTAATGCTACAGTCACCAAACTTTCTCATGAATAATTATCACCTATTATACTAGTTAATAAATTGATGTGATATCTGTGGCAACATGCTTTATCCATTTGTATTTGATTGTTCAAGGTAGTTAACAGAAGTGCCTCATTTAAGTGTTAAATTATAAAAGAAAGTTAATAAAATAAAAATAGTGACCAACCATGACCTGCTTTTTTAAAACATTTTGTTCATTTTTTTCATGTTTAACAAAAGTTATCGGATCAGGATTGAATATCGGGAGATATTCAAAATCAAATGACTTGGAATCTGATTAAAACTCTGTTATCCCTAATGATTGAACTAAATAATTTGTACTTGGACTGGTAAAGTCAAGTATGACTAACTCTAAATAGATTTTACCAACTAGATTTGGTGCCACAGTATGTAAAAAAAAAAAAAAAAAGTTAAGGAAAGCACAGTAGTGATGGGATAATGCAAATTTGCTTCTTCCCACCCCCTTTCAAGCAAATAATAAAACTGTTTTGTCAATCTTTATATTTAATTTAATTAATATGTTATGTGTGTGCACTTTATGAAATACAACTGTCAACTGGTTGACAGAACAGTCGCTCAAGACTAAAGGTCATGACACACCAACCTGTGCACAGCCTGGATTGATTACAAGAAAGCCTATAACTCAATACCTCACACCTGGATCACTGAATGCTTAGAGCTGTACAACATCAACAGGACTCTAAGATCCTTCATAGGAAACTCAATTAGGCAGATTGCAAGCCACTTGCAAAAGTGTGCATCAAATGTGGCATATACAGTGGTTTGCAAGAGTATTCATACCTCTTGAACTTATCGACATTTTTTCACATTGCGACCAGAAACAAAAATTTTATTTAAATTTTATGTGAAAGACCAACACAAAGTGGCACACACAGAAAAGAACGAGTTCTTTTCAGTTTTTTATTCATAAAAAACAAAAAAGTTCATTGTGCAAAAGTCTTCAGCCCCCCAGAGTCAATTCTTTCTGGAACCCCTTTTTCTGAATTATTTTGGCGTCTGTCCCTACCAGCTTTGCACATCTAGAGAATGACATCTTTGCCTATTTTTCCTTGCAAAACAATTCAAGCCGAGTCAGATTAGATGGAGAGCATTTGTGAACAGCAGTTTTCAGATATTGCCACACATTCTCAATTGGATTTTTGGTATGTACTTTGGGCCATTAAAACACACGTCCCAGAGCATGATGCTGCCACCAGAATGGTGTGCTCACAGGGACGTGCAGTGTTAGATTTTTGCCACACATAGCGCTTTGCATTTAAAATGGTAAATGGCAAATACTTACATAGCGCTTTCTACCTTTATTAAAGGCCCAAATGGCTTTACAGTCACCGTCCCATTCATACACATATTCACACACTGATGGTGGCTCCGCTACTTAACACTGGCGCCAACCTTCCATTACAGGCAATGTGAGGTTCAGTGTCTTGCCCAAGGACACTTCTGAGACATGGGTGGGCAAGGCGGGAATTAAACCAGCGATCCTCCGATCAGAGGCCAACTGCCCTTTCTACTGCACCACGGCCGCCCAACATTTAGGCCAATAAGTTCCATTTTGGTCTCATCTGACCAGAGCACCTTCTTCTACACGTTTGCTGGGTCATTCTCATGGTTTATGTCAAACTGCAAACAGGACTTCTTGTGGTTTTCTTTTAACAATGGCTTTCTTCTTGCCACTCTTCCATAAAGTCCAGATTTGTGCAGTGCATGACTGATGGTTGTCCTATGGACAGATTCGTCCACCTGAGCTGTAGATCTCTGCAGTTCATCCAGAGTCACCACGGGCCTCCTGGCTGCATCTCTGATCAGTGCTCTCCTTGTTCAGTCTGTTAGTTTAGGTGGACGACCATGTCTAGATAGGTTTGCAGTTGTTACATACTATTTCCATTTGTGGATGATGGACTGAACAGTGGTTTGTGGGATGTTCAAAGCATGGGAAATCTTTTTCTAGCCTAACCCTGCTTTAAATTTCTCCACAACTTTCTCCCTGACCTGTCTGGTGTGTTCCTTACACTTCATGATGCTGTTTTCTCCCCAATATTCTCTTTACAAACCACAGAGACTGTCACAAAACAGCTGTATTTGTATACTGAGATTAAATTACACACAGGTGGACTATATTAAGCCATAAAGTCAAGATCATCATGCAACTTCTGAAGGCAAGCGAATGCACTCAGAGAAAAGGGGACTGAATAATTTTGTTCACTGCACTTTTCAGTTTATTTATTTGTAAAAATAAATTGAATTTTCTCTCCACCTCACAATTGTGTGCCACATTGTGTTGGTCAACAAGACTAGCTATGGATACCGACTCAGTCACCTCCTCTACTTCAAGGAGGATGGATGACTGAGAGCGATTGTTGACATTGACTCCTTAATCCACACCACCAAGATCTACAGTACTTACATTGGGATGTCATTCAGGCTTGAGCAATGCAGTCAGATGGTTACAAAGAGAGGCAAGGTAGTCCACACTGAAGAGGTCTCACTCCCAGAAAGAACTATAGGAGACATTCATTCATTTCATTCATTTTCTGAATCGCTGAACGCGGCTGCCAGAGCCTAACCCGGCTACTCATGGGCGAAGGCAGGGGACACCCTGTACTGGTCGCCAGTCTGTCGCAGGGGCCACAGTCAGACACTCATGCACATTCACATCCACACCTTTGAGGACATTTACAAGTACCTTGGAATTCCACAGGCAAATGGCAACCTGAAGCAGGCAACAAGGAAAGCCACAACAGCTAAATACCTCGAACGAGTAAAGAAAGTCCTGATCTTGGCAGCTCAGGAACAAGCCCTGAACACCAGAGCGATAGAGGCTCAGATCTACCACACCAGACAAGACACAATGTGTAGGCTGTGCAAAGAGGCGTCTGAAACTGCAGGGTGAAAGTTGATTGTCGGAAGGCATACATGGAGCGTCACAGCCAAGTGGCCGAAATAGTATACAGGAACTTGTGTGCAGAATGTTGACTAGAAACCCAAAAGTCAAAATGGGAAACACCTCAGAAAGTGGTAGAGAATGAGAGAGAAAAGATTCTATGGGACTTCCAGATGCAGATGAACGGGATGGCAATGGCGAACCAACCAGATATTGTAGTGGTGGATAAAGAACAGAGGAAAGCTGTTGTGCTGGATGTGGCAGTACCAAGCCAGGGTAACATCAAGAAGAAGAAACATGAGAAACTGGAGAAATACCAGGGACTCAGAAGAACTGGAGAAAGCTTGGAAGGTGAAGGTGACAGTGGTGCCCGTGGTGATTGGAGCACACGGGGCTGTAACCCCCAAATTGGAGGAGCAGCGATGACAGATCCCAGGAAAGACCTCAGAAATCTCAATCCAGAAAAGTGCAGCGCTAGGAACAGCTAAGATACTGTAGGACCCACAAGCTCGCAAGAGGACCCGAGCTTGGAGGAGGAACATTCTACGGAGGGTGAGAAGGGTAATATTTGTAAAATATATATTCAACCAATTTATTATGAAATTGTTTCCCCTGAAATAAACAAGTGAACTGAGAAACAAAATAAAGTGACAATAAATATATATTTTCTAGACATGTTAAAAACAGAAAAAAACAATTATAGTATATAATTGTATTAAAAATATGGGTCAACTATTAACTACCTCATCCTGTTTTATCAAGCAATCCTTTTTTCCTTTTTGTCGGTGGCATTGCCTGCGCATTTGACAGAGGTTTGAGCTTTAGTCTTGTGATTCCCAGGTCGTTGATGCTGGAATGTTGTTCCAGGTTGCCCACTTGTTTCCCGAGTTTGTTTATCTTTGTTGATTCAGATCAGCAAAAATAAACAAAAAGACAAGAACTTAAAATAAAAGGTGAACTGCACTGTCTGAAATGCAAAGTTTCCCTACACCTCACTTCTGAATTTGGATTTTTTTTCAATCTACTTTCTGAAAATTTTGATTTTTTTTTTTTCTCAAACAGGTTTGTACATTCTTTCTGGAGTTTTAATTTGTGAGCTTTAAACATCCATCCATCCATTTACAGAACACACTATATCCCTTTTGGGGTCAATCACTGAGCCAACCCAGCTACTGTTGGGCAAAGGCACGTTATACCCTGAACAAGTCGCCAGACCTTTTGCACATGCACTCTTTGAACAGTATTTTCAAAATACTATAGTCGAACAGTTGATTTGTCTGATCTACTTATTTTGGTGGGTTACAAATGATCAAATGTTTTGAAAAAGTGACTCTTGAGTAAATGTAGGTTTGGGTAAAAGCTGATCTCTAACATCATGTAAACAAATTTGTTAAGATCATGGGATTTTTAAGCATCTACTTTGAATGCCAAAGTTTTGCCATATGTTGATGATGCTGCGATGTTTGCTAATTTAATGAAGATTAAAAGATCTGTGTTTAGCTGGTTAGAACACTCAAGGAGCTTGAACTTCAGCAGTCACACATGCTGTTTGTTGAGGTTTTGTCATCTTCCAGAACCAAAAGTTTTGACTACTTCTTCGCTTTAAGGTGTCTGTAAACACATATCTGTTTCTTGATCTATTTCTTGAATTTGCTTTTATGGATCGCAACTCTGAAATTACTGGCTATTGTACTTCATCAATTCTTGCAGTGGAACTAATTACAGAACAAATGGTGTTGACAGGAAGTTATATCACAGAATTGTAATAAACTTGTTTTAATGTTGCGATAGGATAAACGGCCATCCAGGGAATTATGTACGCATCGCAGGATTCAGACTGGAGGAGGTACGAGGACTAAGCTTGCACAAAGGTTCAAACTGCATTGCGTTAATGTATGTGTTGTGTGTGTATGACAGTGCCACCCCAGCGGTTGTTTGACAGACCTCTTCATCCAGATGGCCATCATCATGATGCTGAAACAGGTTATCAACAACATTGTTGAGTTCACCGTCCCGTAAGTGTTTCCTCACACCACCTTCAGTCTGAGCTCTTACAGAGAAAAACAGAGTTGGGTTCTTTGTGTTAATTGCTTACAGGTGGCTAAAGAACTGCTGGAGAAAAAGGGCCACAAAGAAGTTGAGGAGGAGATGTGGTTACTGCTACCGGTCTGCCTGCCGTGATGAAAAGGGTCGTGTTGAGCCGTGTGATGAGTGCAAACTAGCAGAGTGGCTGCGAAACTACCAACTGGCTTATTCCGACTCCTTCAGTCTGTTCAATGAGTTCCTGGAGATGGGTAGGTTCACTTAAATTTCAGGCTTGACAGTCATTTTGTTTTTGGGCTGAACTTCTATGGCTGCATTGTTGAATAAATAATATCCTTAATTCCCTTGGAAGTGATATGAGCAATTCTCTGCAGATATATACAGTATATCTGGAGACTAAGAGTAAAAGTTCGAAACGCAATCCAAAGCGGAGTCCAAATCTAATCCTAAAAACTGCTGAATATCTTCTCAGAGTTCATGCTCAGACACAAACACTCACCACCCATGCCAACTGCAGACAAGCAACACACACACATATGCACCCCCCCCCCCAAAAAAACAAAAAAAACCAAACAAAAATAAAACACACAGTTGGCCAAGCAGTGTAAAATCCCATTTCAGTTGAGTAAGATGACATTTGGATGTTCATGTGACCCGCGTGAATTGTATCTACACTTGTGCGAACTGGTCAGTTGTGGTGTCTACTTTAACAAGGCCGTTTGCTCGCATTCTGTTTGATAGCTGCCCATTTTGTGTGAAACTTCATCACTTTCTATTCCTCTGTGTTTTCAGTCACTCGAAACTTGTCTTCTAAAGAAACACCAAGCTCTTTAAGCCTTGCATGCAATCAACTAATTGAACTTAAACAATAAGACCACAATCTAATACCTGCAACAGTAACATCAGAATATTCAACTCTCCCTGACAGGATTTTGTTCTTTTAAGGCGCTACATACACATTGCTGCCACACTCTGCCTCCGTAGCAACAGGCAATGAGTGAAAGACTTTTACATTCATACATAGTGCAGAGGTAGAGCGATTGACCTCTGATTGGAAAATTGCAGGTTTGGTTCCTGCTCTGTATGCCCATGTGTCAAAGTGGCTGTGACTGCATGGTGCTTTGGGGCTTCTAAGAAGGTATTCTCCTCGACTCCAATCACAAACTGTGATTGGGCTAAAAGAGAGAGTGTGTTATTTATTTATTATTTTATTTACATTAAGATAAAATGATTTATTTTCATGACAAAATCCTTCACTGTGCCAGATCTGCATTCACTAGCCACTTTATTCAGATTGGATCCCTTTTTCCTAATAAAGTGGCCACTGAGTGTATATTTTACCTAAAAAAAAATGTCTCTTTGCCTTCGGTTGGGGTATAGGGCTCTGACTATAGTTTTGGCCTAACGACCTAACAGCAGTTCACTGTACACAACTTTGGGAGGATCTGGAAACTGGGACTGAAGAATGTGTTCAAGTTATGAAGGAATCCCACTCCTTGGCCTACTCAGAAAAGTCTATTTCAGAGTGCTATGGAGGAGTTTGTATTATAGTCGTGCCTCAGATTCAGGAAGAACAGTACGGTTTCTGTCTTAGTCATGGAACAGCGGACCTGCCTTACAATCTTCATAGGGTGCTGGAGGGTTTGCTCATCCAGTCCATATGTGTTTCATGGATTAAGAGAAGACCTTTGACTGTGTTCTCCCGTGGAGGGTGCTCTGGGAGAATGGGGTCCAGGGAGCCTAACTGAGGGCTGTGCGGTCTCTGTGTGACCCGAGCAATAGCTTGGTTCAAATTGCTGATTTTCTACAAATTGTTCCAACACACTTTTTTTCTTATACCTACACTGACTGCACATGGCAGACCAATATTATGTTATAACTTTTTGTTTTGTTTTACCTCTGTAATCTTGTGGTTACTGTACTGTTTTTTTTCCCAATTTGTATGACTTTAGGTTACATTTAATGTTATACTTAATGCAGCAAACAGCCCACACTTGTCAGCTTAGCTCTGGGTTTTTTAGGCTAAAATTCACTGTTTTTGGTACTAATGAATTTAAAACTATATGGTGCCGCAAATGTGAGGATTTCAAAGAAAAATGCATGATGCCTACAGTGAAATTCAATTCAATGTAATTGAGTTGCATTTCCTTGATGGTATCATGAGCTCAACCATGTACTGCTCTTTACTGAAGGAGAAGATGCTGCCATCACTCCGTGCACTTTTTCAACACGACAGTGATCCAAAACACACATGGAAAGCTACTGTTGCATTTTCCATTCTCCTGAAGAAGGAGCATCACTCCAGATCCAGGCCTTAAAATAGTTTTTTCTTGAAGAATGGAAAAAGATTGATGTTGCAGTATGTCTCCAACTTGTTCATTCCATGCCTAGAAGACTTGGTGCTGTCCTTCAAAATCACAATGCCTATACAAAATACTAGATGAAGTAGTTTTTGATGGAGGATGTATTTATTTTGGTTTCAACTAATTTGAGTAAAACTTTACTTTTTACTTTTTTACTTTTAGTTTATCACACTACTGATTAAATTGGTACTTTTTAAAGAGGGTGGACTCATTTATGCTGAGCACTGTATCACATACTGGATTCATTTTACCAACGTGTAATTTTCACTGTTTAGTTTCTTTCCATCAAGTTTTGTTTTTTTTTGGCTTACTTTAAATTATTTTGAGATTTTATAAGCAGATTTTGCATCATGTATAAATATTTTGCATCTTTTAGTTGAACAATAATCAGTTTAACTAGTTTCACACTTTGGAAAATGTTTAGAATTTGTTAGCCTCCTAGTAGTTCTGCAGTTTCTTTGGATTTATAATTAAATAATTATGTTGTTATATCTTGTATGTTGTTGCTGTGCCGGTCTTTTTTCTTTAGCTAATTACTGTAGACTTACACTATGCTTATCTGCAAAGGAAGATGAAATGTTAAAAACTGTGTTACTGTCTCTTGTTTCTGCTCTGCAGTGATTCAGTTCAGTTTCACCACCATATTTGTGGCTGCGTTCCCCCTTGCACCCTTGCTGGCCCTGGTCAACAATATTTTTGAAATCCGTCTGGATGCCATCAAGATGGTCCGGCTGGAAAGACGCTTGGTTCCAAGAAAGACCAATGATATTGGTAAGCTGTGCATTGGTTTTTATCTAAATCAAAAGGAGATGCAAAAGACTTGTCAGTGAAACAGGTTTCGTAAAAAAAAACAAAAAAAAAAAAAAAACACCTGTAAATACTGAAAATACATATGTGCAAAGAGGTTTTGCGCAAAATGGCAAGTTCAAGGGAAAAAAAGAGGTAGACATAGGCGGATGAAAAAACCTAAGGTTTTTATTAGTTTGTCTATGAAACCGCTGCTCTCGTGCCACAGAGAGATATTGCTGGTTAGCATATTTTCAATGGTGCCTCTTTAGAAGGTTAAATGGGTCGATGGGCTGAGGTGAGCCCTCTTTAGCCTCTGCAGGATATTCAGGTGCTGGGAAGTCTTTTTTACAGTGAAGGAGATTTGTTGTGCCAGCTACATGAACCCTCGGGAACTTGGTATGTGGGACGGTCTCCACCGCTGTGTCCTTGATGTAGAGTGGGATGTGCAGAGGCTTGTCCTACTGAAGTGGATCACCAGTTGTTTGATTGTTCTCCAAATTGTGCTAACGTTGCGCAATTTATGTCTGTAGGTGTTTGGACAATAGTATTGGAGGCTATTGGAGTATTGGCAGTGATTGCTAATGGTTTGGTCATTGGAATCACATCCGATTTTATTCCTCGCCTCGTCTACCGTTACGGGTATGGCCCTTGTGCCAGGGGAGAGACCGCCACACAGTAAGTCACTCAAAATGACAGCTGTCACCTCTTCGGATGGACTCTGTGAGACACCATCATGTGCTTTGTTGTTATAGCTGTATGAGTGGTTACATAAACAGCACTCTGACGATGGCCTACATGATCGCCAACAACACAGATGAGTTTGTTTCTCCAAAGCAAAGACACCTCTTCAATGTAACTCCATGCAGGTAAGACATGAACTATTCTGCACGTACATTTTATGGACAAATGCTAGGTTACCTTTTTCTGCTACTAGACACTAGTACGATAAAGAAGCTTGTAGCTGACCTCAACCTTAACCCTCCAACAAAACTTGTGAACTTTCAGAGCCCAGACACAGAGACTGGATACTTTTAGATCTCTAGATTTTCATCTGAAAAAATAAACTAGACTGGGCTGCAAAAAGTACAATATGAACCAAAATTTGTTTCCACATGTTGAGGAGGCTACAGTCATTTGATGTGTGCAGGGAACTCATACATACATTTTATGACAGTAGTACTGGTGCACCGTTTTATTAGGTGCAAATAAGAAAAAAACAGGTAGTCCTGGTGGCATCGGGAATCTTGCTCTGAAGGCCTGAAGGGGACATCACAGTGAGATATCGAACACACTCAGGAGGGCTGAATTTAAGTGACTCTTCCACAGGGTCACATTACTAAATTAAACTTTATTTGTAAAAAAAACACTTCTCATACTTGTGCAACTTAAAGCGCTTTACAATTAAAAAGCAAAAACAAACAGTAAATTTAAAAAAATTTAAACATTAGAAACCCAATCCACTCTTTAGCCACTCCCCTCCCTGCATTAACACACACAAGCACATTAGCACACACAAGCAATGACCCCACAAACATTTAATACTTATATAAATCAATTCTAAAAGAAACTTAAGGCTTGGGTCGGCTGTGAGGAAGGAGAATATTGGGAATCTCTTTGAACAAGGAGCAGCTGAGCCGCAGGAACATTGCCACAGTGCCCACCCAGACCGGGACAGCAATGGGGTCCACTCCACAGTCATGGGAATGCAAAGTCGGACTCCAATGCAGCAAACATATTGGAAAAACGTGCATAAACATTTGGTAGATTGGCACGATGCACAGACGTGTGTGGGGATCACAGACTTTCTGGAATGCTGTAAATCCGATGTGTGCTCTATTGTAGTTGTTACCTGGAAAAACGGTCAAATTCAGCACATGACGTAGTAACATGATCACCTCCTGAACGAACAGCCAAAGGAACGCTGTCTGACAAATTACCTGCATATTTTTGGGACTGCGTACATTATAGTGCAGACCAGGTAAAGCTTACTCTTTGAAAATGTTATGCCTATATTTACGTTTCGGTTCCACTAAGGTGTGGGTTTCTCCAGTAATTCGGGATGAGGAATAACTTTGCCGCCGGCCACATTGTCCATCCAAATGTGCATTGTGCGCTCATCTGTGCACTTGCCGCTCCTGTGTCAGCAAGAAATGGTCTGACAGTCAGTCGAGTGGAATGCTTCCCAAAGTCGCACAAGAAAATTCTTACAGATTTTGGAACTTGATAAAGACAAAAGGCGCACCGGATTAGAAGGCGTACAGCTGATTTAAAAAAAAAAAAAAAGTTTAGGCTTTCACTCAACTTTTGAGTAAAAGATAAAAAAAATTGGTAGCTTCAGTACTCATGTAGGCCATTGGTTCCTAACCCCTGTGCATCAGATTACTTGGCCAAAGAAGGCAAAAGAAGTTTATTTGTATCGTAAATTTCCTGTACAAAGACAATTCACAGTACTTTACATTAAACATTAAAAGAAACATTCAAATGAAATATAAAGTTGCAATACTAAATTTGCTTAATGGAAACATCACAATTTCGAAAAAACTCGTTTTTATCGGAAAAAAAAATTTTGCGCTTGGAGGAGGTGGTTTTTGGGGCGTATCGAAATGGACAAATTTAGCAAACCTGCAATGGAAACACTTTTTTTTAATTAAATGAGTCATGTGACCAACAACCGGATATCACACTTCGTTGACAGGAAATAGGAAATCCCAGGGAGGATGGCGCAGCACGTTTGGACTTACGAGGAGACTGGATATTTTCTGAATGTAATTAGAGACAGAGAGATCACAAACATTCTTGACTCAAAGCAGCATCAAATAAAAATACATGGCACCGGTGGAAAGTGCCAAACCACCTTTAAGTATTTCTCTCAAATGGAAGAAATACTTGGACAAAGACTGATGGTGACATCTATGACCAGAGTTGTCAACAGCATGGGTAAGAAATTTGACAAACTTACTAAAATAGACTACACCAGGCTAAATGCTAAGTTGCAAAAAAATTAAATAAAGTAAAATAAAAAACCTTTGTTAATGCTTGCTTTACTTGTAGTGTCAAGCATGAGCCATTCTTTGCAGAAGCCGTAAACGGTCCAAGATACCTTGGTTAGTTTTCTCGTGATAACGACATAATAAATATTCGCTCTAAAATGCAATGCTTATACACTAATAACAAAAAAACTGCACAGTCAGAGTACACAGTCTTTGTGAGGAGATAGCTTTGTTGTGTGTATTATTAAAAATTCGGAGTAATTCATTATTATAACAAAAAATACGTTTTATTATAAAGACATGAAGCAGTGACAATTGTGTTTCATGCTTTGCTGTAAAACGTGATGGGGGGAGCATGACATTTCTAAAGCATACTAGCTAAAACACGGCTGAGCGAGCAGCAGCAACCGAGCATATGCCACGCAGGCCCTTGGTCTGCGAAACAGGCAAATAGTGGATCTTCCTCATGCTTTAGAGGAAGGAGAGACACACACACCTAAAGCTCAAAATAGGTGGAGGAATACCAAAAAAACGAAGATTATCTCTTTAGAGTGTCCTGAGGGAACAGGCAAGACAGGATAATGCTGTCCTGAGCACAGTCAGTCAGATTCTTAGTTGTGCTGTCCAATGTAAATGGTAAATGGTAAATGGCGTCTACTTATATAGCGCTTTCCTACCTTCATTGAAGGCCCAAAGCGCTTTACAGTCACAGACCCACTCACCCATTCACACACTGATGGTGGCTCCGCTGCCAAACACTGGCGCCAATCTTCCACAATGTGGGGTTCAGTGTCTTGCCCAAGGACACTTCGACACATGGGCGGGCAAGGCGGGAATCGAACCTGCAATTGTTCGATCACAGGCCGACTGCCCTTTCCACTGCACCACGGCCGCCCCAAATGTTTTGAAAGTGGAACTGAATCAACTCATGCAAATGCTCTTGAGGTTATAGCTAGATTTCAGCAACCCATTCTATCAGATACACATCAACAACCACCTTATTTCCTACAAAATTCAACCATACACCAACCACAGCAGCCAGGATACAGAACATACGCCCAACCACAACATAATTTCACTCAACCACTGCAACCTCCTTACCGTCAACAAGTTGAGTCTGGCCCTGAGCCAGCTTTTTCTTCCCAAACCTCATCTTCTTACCATATTTTGTAAGTTCTGATTTATTGTTTTAGTTCTTGTGTTACTCTAAATTCAAGAGCGTCATCAGTTTAATACTACGTTATGAGTGTATTATAGAGAAATGCAAAGGCACTTATATTTGTTTCTTTAATTAGAAATGGAACAAAACACAAGACAGCCAATTTTTTTCTTTTCATCAAACTAAGAGATGACATTCATTGACAAAGGCTGACATTCTGTATTACTTCTTTTGTATTTTCTTTATTTGTTTAATTTTTACTAAAGAACTTCAAATAAAAGTATTGAAAATAAATTTTGTGATTACAATCTATTGATTATGCAGAAACTGTAGATGTTTGATTTAGGCAGGTGAGTAACCTGAATAGATCTTAACAGATGATTCACTAGAGCCTGTCAGATTTCAACAGCCACCCCATCAACTTCTTCCTGGTGGTGCTCCTTAGGCTGAAGAAGTTGATGCCCTGTTATTTGTTGTGGTGTTGTCTGTTGTCTTTTCTCCTCACATATGTTATGGAGAATACAAGATGTGGCCACAATTTTTGGCATGAAATTGTGGTGTATGTCTGATATTTTGGCCAAGACACGCCATCTAGCTTTTAAATGTCCAAATGTATGTTCCATCTTCAAACGAATGTCACTAAGACATTTGTTGAACAATGTTTGTGGTTCTGTCCGATTAGTACCGGAGTATCCTGTCTTAGTCCATGGAAGGAGAGGGTATGCAGGGTCATCAGCTAGGAGTAGAGGTACTTGAACTCCCACAATTTCCATGCTTGCTTTTGGGTGTTTTTTGGAGTGTCTGTAAACCATTCAAACATAGTAATAATCATAACCTCAAACCAAGTAAACCACATCAGAAATTAATAATTATTTTTAGTACTTTTTTCTTCAATCAAAATTACGGAATCCAAACTCAGGATTAAATGATGAGTAAGTAAGACAAGGCAGTGTCCAAATCAGGTGTGAAATATAACTACACTTAGGCCAAAGCAGGACAAAACAGGATAAAAATAAATAAACCAAACAAATTATGTTTTACTGAATAATAATGATACAGGAAATGATAAATAACTACTCCTAAATATCTGAACAGACAGGATGTTTCCATCACTGTAGCATCACTGTAGTAGCACTTCCAGGAGAGCCCACACTAATGTCCCTTATCATCAGCTTGTCATCCACCACAGCCTGCAGAACTTTTGATGTCTAGCCTTTTCTGTTTACACAACCCCTACTTACATCCTTTGGTGCACGAATAGGGATGTGTGATCCATCTATAGAGCCATAACTTTATGGTACTCCATGCACTTGGTAATTGCATTGTGCAATCTGCTGCGCCCCATCCTCATTGGGCAAAGTGATGTACTTATAAGTTTGTGGCAAATAGCCTCACACACACACCATACACACACCTGTGTATGGTCGTTTTATAAATTCCAAATGTCTCTGCTACTACCCTGTATTCGGCACAGGTAGCCAGTTTGTAGATAGCGATGGCAATGCGCTTTTTTGTATGAACTGGCTGCCTTTGGCACTGAACAGCAGGTGCCGCAAGAGGTCCACAGCATCACAGAGCTCATCAAAAGTTAAGCGTGTCATGTGAAAATGCTGGTTCCACAGCTCCTCTGTAAATTCACCAACCACAATTTCCCACCCCATCTGAAGCCGCTCCCACATGTAAGGGCCTTGCTGCTCCATAGCCTGAATAAGACATCAGACGTCGACATTTCCTTTGATAGCCAATGATGAGCGCCAGTGCAGTGGCAGAAATTTGAATGTACCTGGTTTGCATCAAAATATTATTCCCTGTTGCCATCTTTTTGAATGACTTATCATGTGAGTTGGATTGTTTTACTAGGACAGTTATGATTTAATGGAAACAGTGTAATTGCAAGATTGTGTTTCTCCGACATTTCTTGAATGTCGATAAAGTTTTACGCATCTGTGTGATGGAAATGCAGCTATTTGTTGTTTTTATTGTCTCGTTGCAAACGAACCAACCTCCAACGTTCACAGAAATATGCTAACTTGACTGTGAATAAATTTGCATCCCCGGACAACAACTAAAACGTACCCTGTAAGACACGCATGTTTAATGTTTTTGGGAAGTGACAGAATTGGCAGATAAAATGATAGGAGAAAGGGACATAAATCACATTTTGTAGCGACGATAAGACAGTAAAACCCACAGAGATGCTAAAATTATGATATAGTGCTGCCTAGTTTACAATTTTAGATGAGACAGTGGAATGCTAGAGATAGGGGATAGAGGGTTTAGATGGGGGAGACAGGAGGGCGGGGGTCAATAACAAAGTCATAACACAAGTGTCATAAGTAAATGGCACGACTTGTTTCTCACAAACACACACCTACACACCCTAATAGTATTCACACAACTATTTACAGGTTTTAAGTAGGTTCATACATTAATGATAGAAGACTTAAATTGCATCCAGAAAGTATTCCCCAGTGCCTCACTTCTTGAACATTTTATTATGTAGCAGCCTTATTTCAAAATGGATTAAATCAGTTTTCTTCCTGAAAAAATTTGAAATGCACCCTTTAATGACAGTGTTGGAAAAAGCTCTTTTGAAATTGTTTTAAATGCATTAAAAATGAAAAACCTGAAAAATGATATGTACATAAGCATTCACAGCCTTTGCTCAATACTTAGTTGCTGAACCTTTGGCAGCAATCACAGCCTAAAGTGGTTTTGAATATAATGCCACAAGCTTCGCACACCTTTCTTAGTACAGTTCGGCCCATTCCTCTTTGCAGTAGTCCTCAAGCCTCCATCAAGTTGAATGGGAAGCGTCGGTCCACAGCAATTTTTTAGATCTCTCCATAAATATTCAATTGGATTCAGGTCTGGGCTCTGGCTGGGCCACTCAAGGACATTGACAGAGCTGTTCTGAAGCCACTCCTTCCATATCTTGGTGGTTTGCTTTGGATCATTGTCCTGCTGAAAGATGAAGCGTTGCCCCAGTCTGAGGTCCAGAGCATTCTGGAGCAGATTTTCATCCAGGATGTCTCTGTACATTGTTGCAGACAGCTTTCCCTCTGTCCTGATGAGTTTTCCAGTTCCTGAGGCGGAACATCCCCACAGCATGATGCAATCACCACCATGCTTCACTGAAGGGTTGGTATTGGCCTGGTGATGAGCGGTGCCTTGTTTTCTTAAAGCATAACGCCTACCATTCACTCCAAAAAGTTCTATTTTGGTCTGATCAGACCACAGGGTTTAGTTTATCATGGTCTGAGAGTCATACAGGTGCCTTTTGGCAAACTCCAGATGGGTTTCCATGTGCTTTTTAGTAAGAAAGGGACCACTAAGACAAGCAGGAGTCCATGAAGAGTGTTGAAAGACCAGAGCCCGTAACAAAAAAACACGAACACCCCCCCAGGCTCAGATAGAATGTGATCCCCCCTCATAGTCTGGCCAGTGAACAAAGGGATCCCTTTCCCTGTGTGAAGAGAGGGCTAACGGGACCAGGAGGCCAGCACCCAAGAGACAAGGCCGCCGCAGTGTTCCCTCTGCCAGGGATGGGGTAGGGAATAGAAGATCAGAGGTCACACCTTCCTTGTGTAATGTATTTGTGTGTGTATGTTGGGGTGTATTTGTTGAAATGTGAGGGGTGTATGTAGTAAAAACTGCAGTTAACATTGGTGAGTAGGGCACTGAGAGGACGTCTCCTCATTGCTCATCGTGATGTCCAAGCACCCGCCCACAAAGGGTTCTGCATGTCTAAGGTGCACTTAGAACTGAGAGAGGGGGGCAAAGAACAGATGTATCCTAGAGTTTTGGCAGCTGTAGGTGTTAATGAGCCACATCTTCAATTCTTTGGTGAAAGCCTTGCGTGTTAGCACTTGAATGTCTTTAGGTACTAAGTTCCATGTAGTTGTGTGCGTTACTGACCAGGCTGGCATCCTGAAAATGTTTCAGCGCACAGGAATGTAACCGTCACCTCTGACAGAGTCAGGAGCAACACGCTTTGACGAACTTTGACTGAAAAACTCTGCCAGAGGATCTGGAGCCAATTCATGCAGTACTTTATACAACAAAATAGTTAGAAAATCATTGAACTGTCTCACTTTAAATACTTTTTTTTAATTGCACAGTGTTTAAATTGTCAAATTATCTTTTTTTTTTAAGCACAACTTTTTATTGTTTTTTTCTATGAAACTTCCAGAAGTTTTTTTTCTTTTCACTCTGAGCACCCTGGGAGCAACTGGTTATAAAGTGACTAAAAATCATCGAGTAGAACAACAATTTTAAAACTTCAAGTGGCATTTCATTTCAAATTCCACAAAATTTCCCAAGGTTTAATTTGACTTTTTCTTTACAAAATTTGTCAGTATGGGCTTCAGAAGAAAGCTGTGAATCTATTGAATCTTTTTCTGTAAAATCTTTACACACATTTTCAAACTGGCGAAAGCAGTTTGAAAATGTGATTTTCCTTCGATTCCCTTAAAGGTTAAAGAAAACAGAGCCCTAAAAACATAGGTACCTTAGTACAAGCCGGTGTGTGAAAGTATTAAACCAGTATGTGGCCCCAAAAATGTTTGGTGACCACAGTTCTCTGCTGTTATATGAAGGGCTGGAAGCTGTTTGGACAGAGGCAGAGAGACACGAGCTTTTTAAAAGGGCTGGTGGTGTCCTGGGCAGAATATTGGGCACACTGAAGGAAGTGGCAGACACGATGATGCTGGTGAAACTGACCTCCATCATAGATGAGCCCTCCAGCCTCTGCACCAGACGGTGGATGCTCTGAGCAGCTCCTGTTGCACAACACTGTTAAACCCACTGTGAAAGAAGTAGGAGGATGGAGCCCCATCGTGGCTCCTTCCTCCTTCCCCAACAGCAATGAGACTGACAACACTGAAGTGACACAGAAAGGTTTTCTTTTGCAGTAAAATAAACTCTGGATATTAATAGTTGCTTAACAAAGGAATTTCCCCACTGTAATAATTAAAGACTTCTCTTGTGTCTGCAGCTTCAGAGACTTCAGAAGTGAGGAAGACCACACTCTGACAAGTCACTTCTGGTTGGTGTTGGCAGCGCGGTTTGCTTTCGTCATCCTCTTTGAGGTTTGTCTCATACACAGGGAAGGGGGGCAGCTGAAGGAATCTTCAGGATGGGTTTAACATGTTTGTTTTTTTACAGCATGTTGTGCTGGTGTTTAAGTTCATAGCAGCCTGGTTTGTTCCCAACAATTCTCTGACTGTGAAGAATGAACGCCTGCAAAACAAGCTTAAGAGGCTACAGGAAGAGCTTGAGTAAGTCAAACCTGACTCACCAAAGTTTTAACTGCCTCACCTCTGCAGTTACGTTGGTGTTTCTCATCTATATTTTTAAGAAACAAAACACTTTATAACCAGTATTTTTCAAACTGAAATCTATTACAGATTTTTTAATATCCATCCTTCTATTTTATTAACCCACTATAGTCTTTTTGAGGTCACAGTGTTACCAGAGCATGTCTTGATGACCGTTGACACAATGCGGGCTACACCCTGGGCAGGTTGCCACTCTGTTGCAAGGCATACAATTACTCCCACGTGCAAACCTAGGAACACTTTAGAGCAGGGGTGTCCAAATCCAGGCCTAGACCGGCCTCCTGCTAGTTTTCCAGAAATCCTACCTTTTCTTCTGTGGATTACCTGGATCAGGTGTGTTTAACCAAACAAGGAGCTTCAATGGCAAGTTGGTTGAAAAACATGCTGGACACCGGCCCTCAATCCTAGATTTAGATACCCCCGCTTTAGAGTAACCAGACAACCTGTGAACCACGTCTTTGGGCTGTGGGAGGAAGCCGGAGTGCCCAGAGAAAACCCACGCAGAACAACCCAGACAGCTCCCAACTGGGATTCAAGCTAGGGGGCACTTGCTGTGAGGCGAGCTAAATTACTCAGATTTGTAATGAATTACACGATTCTGCTGGGGCCGTTAAATCTCAATACAGACTGGGTTTAACTTTGGGAGCCTTAAGTTGCATTCAAACTCAGTACTGGTTTTACCTATGGGCAATGTGGGTGGTCACCCAGGGCACAATCTCGAAAGGGACACACAAGCGCCTAAAGAAGGGGGGGGTCACTGTTTTTTTTTCTCTCTCGCATGTTTCCTAGACTAAAACTCCCCACTTTCAAGTAAAGTTGATAAAATATGCACTTACCCCCACCCCCATTATCATTTCAACTTTCTACTCTGTTGACAATTTTATGTCTTTTGTGTAAGACATGCTGGAAGAGAGGGCATGGGGGGAACTACAGAGGGTTGGAACAGGTAGAGCGGAAAACAGGTAGAGAGGTGGGGGAGGGGCTTACACTTACTGCTTATGATTCCAGAGTAAACAACATGCAAACTGCTGCTTCCTAATAAATAAATTGTTTTCATTTATAAAATTAATGTACTTTGAGTTTATTGGATTTTTTGAAAAATGAAAGACAAAAAAAGAAAGACATCTGCATCAAAGTGAATTAATTTACATAATCTCACTCATCTTGACTCTGTTTGACAGACAGGAAAGTCTATTCAAGGTTTTCATCTTGTGGAAATGGACAAAAGGTCAAAGGAAGCACTGTGTGCCCAGTTTAGAAACAAAAGACAAAAAAAGGGAAGAAAAACACTTTAAGGATAAATGTATGCAGGCGGTGTCCAAATTTAACATTTGCTAGGCACCAATTTTGACTAAATTTGCTGTTTTTGGGAGTAAAATCTTGAGGACAGTTTGCCACATGGCTAATAAAGTTAATAAGCAAACAAGTTGGCTAGTCTTGTTAATGATCTTATTAATGGATTTCATCTATGCTCTTCTGGCATTCTAATATATAGTGAGTGATTCAGATGCAATGTACACAATCATTTCTTTTTTATGTGGCACTTAAGACCACAAAACAGAAGAATATGTTCTTTCGTTTCCATTAACGTTTGTTCATGAAGCCAACAGACATTGCCGGAATTAATATACTTAATATAAGTAAAATAGCATACTGCGGGGCCAACGGAGAATATCCACCCCCATGGCAGCCCAGGCCAGGCACCCAGACCAGGGCCTGCAGGACCACCACATGGGCCCCCAAAACCCGAGAGCAGTGAGGTATGGAAGCACAGAGTGCAAGCCCTAGCCCAGCCAGAAGAGCAGCCCTCCCACCGGGCCCAGGAGCTTAGCGCGCGGGGCACCATCCCTGAGAGCCCCACCACCCCAGACAAGCCGCCCACCAACACCCAGAAGTTCTGAGCATCCCCCCACCCCAGCCCCGGGTGTAATCCTTTTCTCCGTTCTTAGTCAAAACTAACATGGAGAATCTGCATTCAGCTTCTATGCTCCACAGATCTGGAACAGACTTCCAGAAAGCTTTAGAAACAGCTGAAACACTCAGTGCATTTAAATCCAGGTTAAACACCCACCTGTTCTTAGCTCCAATTTTGTTTTTATTAAAAGAAATATGCCTTTTTTAAATTCAGTTCTTTTTTGCTTTCTTTAAATCCTATTTTAATGATTAGATCTTTACTATTTTTTTTCATGTAAAGCATTTTGAATTGTCTTTATACATGAAATGTGCTATACAAATAAACTTGTCTTGACATTGTTATGCTGCTAATGCTTGAACAAAGCACTAAAACTTGTCATAATAAATAACTGGATTGTTAAAGAAAATTAATGACAACTTTTCACAATGTATGATCCAGCATATTCTTATTTTAAACTGCAGATTGTCTAGTACTTTTATTTTGTTTATGATTTTGTGACTTAGTGTTTGGAATTCTTTCAAAGTGTTGAACTGAGATTCATATTACAACAATAAACATACTAAAACTTATTTTGTCTTGAATTACAGGGGAAGAAAACCAACCAAATCCAAATCAACTGAAGTGTAACGGATGGTGTCGGATCCATTTCCTCTGTCCTGTGTATTTTAAGGGCGAATGTTGTTTTTTTCAGTTTTGCTTTGCTTGTTAATATGTAAATCAATTATAGATGCAGTTTTCACTCTTTTATGTCTGTTTTTTTTTGAAAAAGGGACAATTGGTAATAACTTAGATTTGTGATTTGAAAATGTAAAAAAAAACAAACACATTTTTAAATGTCAGTGTTAAGAATTTCTGTCAACAGTGAAAGGTATTAAGGCTAATAAGCAAAAAATTGCAACTCAGAGAATCCTGCTCTTTAACTCCAAGGTTAGAATGCAAGATGTAGGAAAGAAATGTCTTAGGAAAACTTCTACTGAAAAATCTGGTCTGATGTAAACTGGTCTTTTTCTGTCTTCTGAATAAATGACTGAGTATTCCGATAGGTACATCCAAGGCCACTGATTTTGCAAAAAAAAAAAAGTCCAAAAGCATTGGCAAGTATGGAGTAAGAAGAAACAAAAAAAAAATGTGCACACATTAATACTTTGTGCACAGCTTTGACAAAAAAATTAATACATTTTGTTTTGTGTTCGAAATGTCTGTTTTCAGATCTGTTTTCAGGTATATAGGGTCTTTGGGAACATTGTCCACCCCTATAACTTTTGAACGGAAGGTTGTAGAGACTTGAAAGCACATCCTACCCCCCCTGGACATGGGTCCAGAACACCAAGTGTCATCCATTGCCAAGTGGTTAGGTTTGTTGTGAGGGTCGGCCGAAGGTATAAATGTACATGGGTGTTGGGGACCGGGGTCGGGAGATGGCACACTCAACTTGGGTTAGGGTTTAGGGTTAGGTGGAGGAGCAGGGCCCCACCTCCATACAGAGGCAGGGGGTGCACGGTCCATCCCCTCGTGAACCCCAGTACCCTGCTCCTAATGGGGAAGAAAGTCTCTGCGAGCACAGCGCCGACCACAGCGGGGTTGGTACACTGTCCACCCGTCCTCTGCCATCGTCCTGATGTATCCTTGGTTATTCTAAATTAATAAATTGTGTGTAGTGTGTGGGTATGTTTGAGATGTGTTTGAAAAATAAACTGAAATTTAAATAAAAATCAAATGAAATGAATTTTTAATGTTTTTTTAGTTTTTTGAAAAAGAAAAAAGAAAAATAAAATCATTTGAAAAATGAAATAAAAAAATGAAAAACAAAACTCCAAGTGCCTCAGCCGTGACGTTTCGACCCTGAACGGGTCTTCTTCAGGCTGTTGAGGCACTACAAAGAAGGGCTGAGTTGCTGCCGTCTCTGGGAGATGTTTCCCTTCCGAAAGTCAGAGCAGAAATGAGCTGCTCTGCTCTCTGAACTGCTGCTCCCCTGCTGGAGCCCCTCCCTTCCTGTTACTAATTCCTATTTCCTCAGCCTCTGTTTTTAGGTTTCTATTTTACCAACTACTCCTGCTGGAGCCCCTCCATTACCTGTTTGAAAGTCCTGTTAAAGTTTCTGTTTTGTTTTTTTTTTATTTTTTCAAGCCAAATTCTCTATGTAATCTGTGATTTCAATAGAAATACTTTTTTTCTTCATATTATTATTCGTTTTATTCCAACTTTTTTATTTTCATTATTTAATTTTTCAGTTAAGGTTAGGAAAAGGTCCCCTGATCTGGGTTAAATGAAAGATTTGTTAGGTTTATTGCCCGAGCCCGCGCCGTCGGTATATACGTGCATGGACGTTAGTGACCGGGGTCGGGAGGAGGCACACTCAACTTGAAATTCAGTCGAGGTAAGTACTCACCAAAATATCCCTATATCTGTTGTGTGTGGGGGGTTTTGGTTTGTGTGTGCTGTGTTGTGTTTTGGAGCCATGGCGAACCAAGTACATCTCCTTATGAGTGCAGGTGGCAGCGCTGTGCGTGCCGTGTTTTCGTAGGTATCTAGAATTGAGCGGAAGAGTGAGTAAGTTAGTTAGGTAGAGAGCAAGTAAAGGGGGGGGGGTTGATTTTGTGTTTTAATAGTGGTTAGGGTAGTGGTCCTGGGGGAAGTTTGAGGAGGAGGAAGGGTGGTAGTGTCTTGGGTTATGTGTATAGTTATAGTTAGGGTTGGGGGGGGGGGGGTATTGTAGAGGATGGGCAGGATGATGGTGTCTAGGATCCTGTGTCTAGTTATGTTTAGGGGTGTGTCCCGGGTCAGGGTTAGTGTTAGCGGTGGGGGAAGGGTAGTGACGTTTTGGGTTCTGTGTCTAGGGTTAGGGGTTAGGTGGTTAGGTTTAGGGTTTAGGGTTAGGGTTAGGGGTTAGGTATATGGGGTTTAAGCGACGTTGTCCACCCCCGCTAACTCGGGAATGGAAGGTCGTAGAGAGAAAATAACAAGTCCTACCCCAGTGGACAAATGGGTAAAAAATCGTTTGGCGTTGTCTGCAAGTCTCTAGGACTCACGGTTCCGGAGATACTTCAAATTTTTGGAGAATTTTTTTCTGTAACTTTTGAACGGAAAGTCGTAGGGACTCAGGGACACCTGCAGTGTGTTCAGAAGGGCCGATAGATGTCTGACGAATGTTGTTTCCAAGTCTCTAGTACCTTCCGTTCAAAAGTTATAGGCCAAAAACCGTTTTTGGAAACACGCTAGGCGAAAATTGCTTTAAGTGTTTTGGGCCGAAATCCTCCTTGCAAAAACGATTTAGGAGCACGTTTCAGAGCATTTTGAGTCTATTGGTAATGGTTTGTAGTGAAGGATTTTGAAAACTTTTGTTCCCACTAGTTGGTGCCATTACTTGAAACTCTGGTTCTGGTTAGGGAAAGCACCGGAGGCCGACCCGTGCCCGCGCCGTTGGTGTATCCGTACCTGGACGTTAGTGACCGGGGTCGGGAGAAGGCACACTCAACTTGAAATTCAGTCGAGGTAAGTACTAACCAAAATATCCCTATATCTGTTGTGAGTTGTAGTGTTCTCCGTCAGTGTGTGAAACTGCTGACTAGACACCGAGTGAAACCGTGTTGAATGAAGACGGAGTCGATGCAAGATTCATTCATTTACTTCCTCAGTTCTTCATTACTTTTTGGTGAAAACTGTAACAACATTACAAAATACATTCAATGCATAAACTTACATGTTATTATAGGCAAAATATAACTTCGAATATAAAAACGTCTCCAAACAATTACTATATGACAAAATATGCATCTTATAACTCCTTAACATCGTTTAAAATTAACTTACAGCATTGCTTATATGGTGATGATAGTGGATGGCAACGGATTGAGTCCAGAACTCTCACACAGGTCCATCATGCTTGCCGAAAAAGCCAAGGAAAAGATCGCGTAGCGCTTAACAGGAAGTGAGGTACACTACAGGAAGTAATGTAAACTAATGGCTCTTTCAAAATAAACTTATATGAAAACATCAGAATAAACTCTCTTTAACTAAAATACTTAATAAAACACATATCAAAATAAGATTTACTAAACAAATATATAGAGATGTTTCTTAAAACATCACACTCCCCGCCTGGCCTCTGTGAGGGCACTATGACGGTTGAGAAATCTAAACATCAGTCTCTAGGCAGAAGTAGAACAACTTCTGTGACAGGTCTCTTAAAAGTTTTTGGGGTGCCTTGATCGGTTGTTCTCACTTCGACCTTCCGTACAAGTCCATCTTTTCCAGGAAACGTGGCAGTAATTCGAGCCATCGGCCAACAGTTTCGTACAGTTTGTTTGTCTTGAAGCAGGACCAGGTCTCCAATTTGAAGATTCCTGCGTGGTGTTGTCCATTTCTGTCTGCTTTGCAGAGTGGGTAAGTATTCTCGGCTCCATCTGCTCCAAAACTGATTTGCAAGAGCCTGCACCTGTTTCCACTGGTTTGTGTAAAGGTCCTTGTCGTTAAAGTCCCCAGGAGGAGGGGGAACTCCTGACTTCTGTGTAAGGAGCATTGATGGTGAGAGAATAAAAGGTTGCTGTGGATCTGCTGATACTGGTAAGAGTGGTCGTGCGTTCATAATGGCGGTGACTTCTGCCATAACTGTGCAAAGCACTTCATGAGATAAATGACTCTTCTGTTGTAGTAACATAGAATCAAGAATTCTCCTGGCAATGCCAATCATACGTTCCCAGCAGCCTCCCATGTGGGATGCATGTGGAGGGTTAAATTTCCAGCTGCATCCATGTTCACTCAAGTACTTCTGTACAGTTTTGTCCATGCCAAGCTCTTTACATGCACCAACGAAGTTAGTACCACAATCAGACTGGAGTTGCTTTGCTGGGCCTCTGAGTGCAAAGAAGCGCCTAAGAGCATTTATGCAGCTGGAAGAGTCCATTGACTCGATCACCTCGATGTGCACAGCCCTTGAACTGAGACAGCTGAACATAATGGCCCATCGCTTACTCTCCGCTTGCCCGCCTCTGGTACGCCTGGCTATGACAGACCAGGGCCCAAAGACATCAAGTCCCACATATGTAAATGGAGGGCACGCTTTAAGGCGCTCTGGAGGCAGGTCAGCCATGCACTGATCCTCTGGTTTCCTTCGCAACCTGCGACAGGTCACACACTTGTGGAGAACTGAATTAATCAGTGTTCGTCCTCCCAGAATCCACAGACCTGCTGCTCTGATTGCTCCCTCTGTCAGATGACGGCCTTGATGTCTCACCTGAACATGGTAATGTCGTGCAAGTAGCAGAGAGACGTAGCTGCTCTTAGGGAGAATTATTGGGTTCTTTTCCACTGAAGTCAGATCAGAATTAGTGAGCCTCCCTCCGACACACATAAATCCACCATCCAGGATTGGACTAAGTTTTTGTAAGGGGCTACCTTTATCCACCGTCTGGTTGGATTGCAGCGATGACAACTCCTTTGGAAAGGCTGTCCTCTGGACCGCTTTCAACACAACATCTCTTGCTTGAGCCATTTCTTCAGCAGTGCGAGGCAGATGGCATTTGTGCCAGCCCTTACAGTTGCTTTCAGGGTCTGACTGTTTGTGGGATCGTGCCATGTGGATGAGAAAGGCAAGTCCTCTCACAATGGAAGCAAAGGTGGAGAAGTGGTTAAAACGATCAACATTAAGCATTGCTTCTTCAATGCGAGTAGCACATGTTTGAACTTCTTGCCGGATCTCAGAGTCTTTTTCAGGTTCGATGAGCTCAAACCTTTTAGTAAGTTTTGTTGTTGCTGTTAATGTCTTATGCAGGAAGGGCGGACCAGTGAACCAAGATGTTTGAGAAAGACGAGATGCTGGTAAAGACCTTGATGCGTGGTCTGCGGGGTTCTCTTCTGTGCACACATAATTCCATTGCTCTGGAGTTGAAGACTGGCATATACGTTGGACTCTATTATGCACATATGTATAGAAACGTTTTGTTTCATTGCAAATGTACCCTAGGATGATCCTGCTGTCTGTGTAGAACTGGACAGCATCAAACTTAAGATCCAGCTCATCCTGGATAAGATCTGCCATCTCCACTGCAAGAACAGCACCACAGAGCTCAAGCCTTGGGATGGTCGGCTCTGACTGAGGAGCTAGCTTAGCTTTGCCCATTACAAATCCCACCTCGGCTTTTCCACCTTCCTGAACAGTCTTTAGGTAAGCCACAGTGCCGATAGCTTTGATCGAGGCATCTGAAAAGACATGCAATTCTGTGCGCACTGCTCCCAACGAGGAAGATGTATACACCCGTGGAACATGAACTTCTTTTAAATCTTGGAGGGAGTCTCTCCAAGTCTCCCAGGGTTTGAACTTGTCTGGGAGTGGCGTATCCCAGTCAGACAGCTGAGCGGTAAGTTCTCTGAGAAGAGCTCTTCCCTGGATTGTGACAGGCGCCAGCAAACCCAGGGGGTCAAAGACACTGTTCACAGTAGAAAGAACTCCACGGCGAGTATATGGTTTTATTATGTTTGATACAGCGTAGGTGAATGTGTCTGTTTGGATTTCCCAGAGTAGTCCCAAGCTCCTTTGCATGGGTACTTCCTCTCCACTTAGATCTAGCTCTTTGGCTACTGCAGCACAGTCATCAGTTGAAAACGCTTCGGTGACTGTCTTGGAACTTGACACAAACTTGTGCAATCGAAGGTTTGATTCTGCGAGCGAAGCCTGTGTTCGTTGGAGCAGGTTAATAGCTTCTGCTTCCGAGGGGACTGATGTTAGACCATCATCCATGTAGAAATGTCTTTCAACAAACTGGACTGTATCATCACCATGTTTCTGAGCATTTTTTCTGAAAGCCCTCCGGAGCCCGTAGATGGCAACTGCAGGTGATGGTGTGTTGCCAAAGACGTGAACTTTCATCCGATACTCAATGACAGGTTCTCTGGGATCATTGTTCTTGTGCCACAAAAAGCGAAGGAACTTGCGGTGGTCTTCATGCACTAAAAAACAGTGGAACATTTGTTGAATGTCTGCGAGGATCGCAATCTTTTCTTTCCGGAAGCGGAGCAGGACACCAAGAAGAGAGTTGTTAAGGTCAGGTCCTGTGAGGAGCACATCATTAAGAGATATTCCACAATGTTTGGCGCTGGAATCAAAAACAACCCTGATTTGGTTTGGTTTTCGTGGATGGTAGACGCCAAAAGATGGTAAGTACCAGCATTCTTCATTCGGGTTCTGCGGTGGAGCCACCTCAGCATGACCATTGGCTAACACTTTCCATGAATGCTAAATATTGTTCTTGCATCGCAGGTTTCCTTTTCAATGTTTGCTGAAGAGAGGTAAAGCGTTTAACAGCCTGCTCTTTGTTGTTTGGTAGGCGCTGACGTGGTTCTTTAAACGGGAGCGGTGCAACCCAATTGTTGGCGTCATCCCTGTATACACTTGTGTCCATGATCTTTAGAAAGAGTGCATCTTCCCATGATAAAGCAAGTTTATAGTCGTGATCTGTGCAACTGAAGACTGAGTGTCCTAGCATCTTCTCTGGTGATTTGCCAGGCTCGTTGAAGTCTTGTTCTGTTTCTTTTATACACATTGAGCTGGAGCAGGGTTCAAAGATTGAATGGCGATTGATTTGCCATATGCTCGTCTTGAACGTATTGACTGTGGGCTTATGTGCTTTGCCTAGGCAGACCTCACCAATCACTGTCCAACCCAAATCCAGACGCTGGGCGAACGGAGCATTGTGTGGTCCATTGACCTGCTCTCTGACTTTATGTACTCTAAGTACATCTCTTCCAAGCAACAGAAGTATTTCTGCCTTTGGGTCCAACTCTGGAATACACTGAGAAATGTGCTGGAGATGCGGTTGGCGCAGTACTGCATCCGGAGTTGGGATTTCCGCCCGATTGTTTGGAATGGATCGACACTCCAGGAGAGGTGGCAGGGAAATTAGAGTTTTTCCATCCAGTGACTCAATTTGGAATCCTTCTGCCTGCTTGCCATACGTCTTCACTGTTCCAGAACAAGTTGTAAGGTGGTAGGGAGATGGTTCACTGTTCACACAAAACTGATCAAAAAACTCTGGTCGAGCCAAAGACCGGTTGCTCTGGTCGTCAAGAATTACATACGCTTTGATGGTTTTTATCTTGTCACTTTTGTGGGAAATCTTAGCAAGACAGATCTTGGAGCATGAGCGACCCCATTGACCTGAACCACAAACCTCCGTGCAACTTGTGCTAACATCACACATGTTAGCCTCTTCTTCCTCCCCGCCGTTCTCTTGCGGCGGTAGAGAGATCTTGGCCTTTTGAGGTAACAGTCCAGGATGCATGGCTGCATCATGATTGATGCTTCCACATTCAGAGCATTTCACAGACATTTTGCAGTCTCTGGCAAGGTGAGAGGTTGAAGAACAACATTTGAAACATATTCGTTTCTCCATAAGGAAGGCTTTCCTGTCACCAATGAGCTTTTTCCTAAATGTTCTGCATTTTTTGAGAGGGTGTGGCTTGTCATGCAGAGGGCAGTTCTTATTGAGATCTAGACTGGCTGGAGAAACATTCGTTTTATGGACTGTGATGGGTTTGTTGGTATTGAAATTCTTTACGAAGTATCTGTCGGGTTTCGTAGCTGGTGTTACACCTTGATACATAAAACTGGGATCATTTCTCTTTTTTGCTTCATGACAGATGAAGTTGCAGAAGAAGACAAAGGGGGGGAAGCAACTATTGTTTTCTTCTTTGTACGATGAACCCAAAGACATCCATTTTTCCTGCAGTCCATACGGAAGTTTATCCACAATCGGTGCAATACCGCGCGATGTGTCCAAATATGACAGGCCAGTGAGGTATCCATCCTCTTTCGCTCCTTGGATCTCCATGAGGAGATCTCCAAGTTCTCGTAATTTAGTGTTATCTTTGGCCGAAATCCTGGGAAAACTGTCCAGCCGCTGAAAGAGCGATTTTTCGATTATTTCTGGAGCGGCGTAGCAGTTGCGTATTCTTTCCCAAGCCTTTTGCAGGGCCAGATCAACATTGTTTATGTAGACAGAGCGGACACGTCTCACCTGCTCTCCAGATTCTTTTCCAAGCCACTTAATCATGAGGTCTAGGTCCTGGCTAGCCGCAAGATTGACATCCGCAGTTGCATTATTGAATGCTGACTGCCATGCTCGGAAATTTTCTGGCTTGTCGTCAAACTGGTAAAGACTGGATGTGACAAGGTCTCGTCGTGCCAAGTATTGTGCTAATGGCTTAGCTTGGTGCAACTTGACTGCAGAGGTATTATGTGGGGGTACATATGGTGAAGCATGTACATTCATGATGGGATTGTTTTTCTCCGCTTTAAATCTTCTTTCTGATTTATTCAGCGTAGTTGCATTTGGCATTTGCAAACCAGTGTTATCTTCTCTTCTTGAGCTTAGTCTTTCAGGAACAGGTTGTGACACTGAAGGGTTTGCTGGAGGGTCCCATGTTATAAAGCTATCTCGTGACCTTGCCTGTCTGGATGGTTCTGCTTGTAGATCTTTGAAGGAGGAATCTGAAGATGATTTGTGGAGCTCAAACTGTGACTGAACAAAATCCTTTGTTCGCAGAATTTTTATCATTTCTGAGTTATCTTTTTCTTCATCAGCCACAGCATCCATTGCTGCAGCCCCCTCTAAAACTTGAGCCTCCACAATAGCTGCCTCCGCTTCTCTTTTTAATGCTAATACTTCTAATTCGGTTTCTATCGGGACTGCTTCCAGTTGATTTTGCGCTTGTCTTGTTTTTATTTCTGCTTCTTTTGCAGCCTTTTCCATCTTAAGTTTTGCTTCATCACCAGCATTTGATGCTCTCATTTTTGCAGCTTCAGCTCTGGCTCTGGCATGCGCCGCACTTGCTGATGACGTTGAGCTTTTGATGCTTCTTACGCTGCGTGCAGATGATCTGTGACTTGATGCCATGTTGCTCACTTTCAAACACCAAGTAATGCTTTTTCACTGTAGTGTTCTCCGTCAGTGTGTGAAACTGCTGACTAGACACCGAGTGAAGCCGTGTTGAATGAAGACGGAGTCGATGCAAGATTAATTCATTTACTTCCTCAGTTCTTCATTACTTTTCGGTGAAAAATGTAACAACATTACAAAATACATTCAATGAATAAACTTACATGTTACTATAGGCAAAATATAACTTCGAATATAAAAACGTCTCCAAACAATTACTATATGACAAAATATGCATCTTATAACTCCTTAACATCGTTTAAAATTAACTTACAGCATTGCTTATATGGTGATGATAGTGGATGGCAACGGATTGAGTCCAGAACTCTCACACAGGTCCATCATGCTTGCCGAAAATGCCAAGGAAAAGATCGCGTGGCGCTTAACAGGAAGTGAGGTACACTACAGGAAGTAATGTAAACTAATGCCTCTTTCAAAATAAACTTATATGAAAACGTCAGAATAAACTCTCTTTAACTAAAATACTTAATAAAACACATATCAAAATAAGATTTACTAAACAAATATATAGAGATGTTTCTTAAAACATCACATGGGTTATGGTTAGGGTTAGGGTTACTGAGCGCGCGTGTCTTATACTAAACCGTGCACTCCTAACTGAGC
>BNCR01000002.1:15976127-16062978 GCA_014656515.1 Oryzias celebensis | reverse complement strand
ATGACATCATCATGTCTCATGTAATCATAGATGACATCAATAAGTCACATGATGTCATAGATGACATCATCATGTCACATAACGTCATAGATGACATCATGTCACATGACGTTATAGATGACATCATCATGTCATCTTATGTCAAAGATGACATCATCATGTCATATGACGTCATAGATGACATCATCATATCATATAATGTCATACATGACATCATCATGTCACATGATGCCATAGATGATATCATGTCACATGACGCCAAAGATGACATCATCATGTCACATGACGTCATAGATGACATCATCATGTCATCTTATATCATAAATAACATCATCATGTCATATGACGTCATAGATGACATCATCATGTCACATGACATCATAGATGACATCATCATGTTACATGAAGTCATGGATGACATTATAATGTCAAATGATATCATAGATGAGATCATCATGTCACATGAAGTCATAGATGAAAAAAATGATGTCACATGATGACATAGATGAAATCATCATGTCATCTTATGTCAAAGATGACATCATCATGTTATATAATGTCATACATGACATCATCATGTAACATGATGCCATAGATGACATCATAATATCAACTTATGTCCAAGATGACATCATCATGTCATTTGACGTCATAGATGACATCATCATATCATATAATGTCATACATGACATCATCATGTCACATGATGCCATAGATGATATCATGTCACATGACGCCAAAGATGACATCATCATGTCACATGACGTCATAGATCACATCATCATGTCACATGACGTCATAGATGACATCATCATGTCATCTTATGTCAAAGATAACATCATCATGTCATATGACGTCATAGATGACATCATCATGTCACATGACATCATAGATGACATCATCATGTTACATGAAGTCATAGATGACATTATAATGTCAAATGATATCATAGATGACATCATCATGTCACATGAAGTCATAGATGAAAAAAATGATGTCACATGATGACATAGATGACATCATCATGTCATCTTATGTCAAAGATGACATCATCATGTTATATAATGTCATACATGACATCATCATGTCACATGATGCCATAGATGACATCATCATGTCACATAACGTCATAGATTACATCATGTCACATGACGTCATAGATCACATCATCATGTCACATGACGTCATAGATAACATCATCATGTCATCTATTGTCAAATATAACATCATCATGTCACATGACATCATAGATGACATCATCATGTCACATGAAGTCATAGATGACATTATAATGTCAAATGATATCATAGATGACATCATCATGTCACATGAAGTCATAGATGAAAAAAATGATGTCACATGATGACATAGATGACATCATCATGTCATCTTATGTCAAAGATGACATCATCATGTTATATAATGTCATACATGACATTATGTCACATGATGTCATAGATGACATCATCATGTCATATGACGTCAGAGATGACATTATCATGTCACATTAAGTCATAGATGAAAAAATGATGTCACATGATGACATAGATGACATCATCATGTAAATTGATGTCATAGATAACATCATCCTGTCACATGAGGTCAAAGATGACATCATCATGTCACAGGATGTCAGAGATTACAAAATGATGTCACATAACGTCAGAGATGACATCATCATATCACATGAAGTCATAGATGAAAAAATGATATCAAATGATGACATAGATGACAAAATGATGTCACATGATGACATATATGACATCATTATGTCACATGATGTCATAAATGACATTTTCATGTCACATGACGTTATAGATGACATCATCATGTTATATGATATCATAGATAGCGTCATCATGTCATATTATGTCATACATGACATCATCATGTCACATGATGCCATAGATGACATCATCATGTCACATGACGCCAAAGGTGACATCATCATGTCACATGACGTCATAGATGACATCATCATGTCATCTTATGTCAAAGATAACATTATCATGTCATATGATGTCATAAATGACATCATCATTTCACATGAAGTCATAGATGACATTATCATATCAAATGATGTCATGGATGACATCATCATGACAAATGTAGTCATAGATGACATCATCATGTCACATGACATTATAGATGACATCATCGTGACACATGACGTCATAGATGAGATCATGATGTCACATGATGACAAAGATGACATCATCATGTCACATAAAATAATAGATGACATTATCATGTCAAAAGATGTCATGGAAGACATCATTTTGTCACATGAAGTCATAGAGGACATTATCATGTCAAATGATATCATAGAGGACATTATCATGTCAAATGATATCATAGATGACATCATCATGTCAAATTATGTCATAGTTGACATCATCATGTATCATGAAGTCATAGATGACATCATAATTTCAAATGATGTAATGGATGACATCATCATGTCACATGTAGTCATAGATGACATCATCATGTCCCATGATGTCATAGATGACATCATCATGTCACATGTCGTCATAGATGACATCATCATGTCATCTAATGTCAAAGATGACATCTTCATGTCATATAATGTCATACATGACATCATCATGTCACATGATGCCATAGATGACATCATCATGTCACATAACGTCATAGATTACATCATGTCACAGGACCTCATGGTTTACATGATCATGTCACATGACGTCATAGATGACATCAACATGTCATCTTATGTCAAATATAACATCATCATGTCACATGACATCATAGATGACATCATCATGTCACATGAAGTCATAGATGACATTATTATGACAAATGGTATCATAGATGACATCATCATGTCACATGAAGTCATAGATGAAAAAAATGATGTCACATGATGACATAGATGACATCATCATGTCATCTTATGTCAAAGATGACATCATCATGTTATATAATGTCATACATGACATCATGTCACATGATGTCATAGATGACATCATCATGTCATATGACGTCAGAGATGACATTATCATGTCACATTAAGTCATAGATGAAAAAATGATGTCACATGATGACATAGATGACATCATCATGTAAATTGATGTCATAGATAACATCATCCTGTCACATAAGGTCAAAGATGACATAATCATGTCACAGGATGTCATAGATTACAAAATGATGTCACATGATGTCAGAGATGACATCATCATGTCACATGAAGTCATAGATGAAAAAATGATATCAAATGATGATATAGATGACAAAATGATGTCAAAGGATGACATATATGACATCATTATGTCACATGATGTCATAAATGACATTTTCATGTCACATGACGTTATAGATGACATCATCATATTATATGATATCATAGATAGCGTCATCATGTCATATTATGTCATACATGACATCATCATGTCACTAAATGCCATAGATGACATCATCATGTCACATGACGCCAATGGTGACAACATCATGTCACATGACGTCATAGATGACATCATCATGTCATCTTATGTCAAAGATAACATCATCATGTCGTATGATGTCATAAATGACATCATCATTTCACATGAAGTCATAGATGACATTATCATATCAAATGATGTCATGGATGACATCATCATGACAAATGTAGTAATAGATGACATCATCATGTCACATGACATTATAGATGACATCATCGTGACACATTACGTCATAGATGAGATCATGATGTCACATGATGACATAGATGACATCATCATGTCACATAAAGTAATAGATGATATTATCATGTCAAAAGAGGTCATGGAAGACATCATTTTGTCACATGAAGTCATAGAGGACATTATCATGTCAAATGATATCATAGAGGACATTATCATGTCAAATGATATCATAGATGACATCATCATGTCAAATTATGTCATAGATGACATCATCATGTCAAATTATGTCATAGTTGACATCATCATGTATCATGAAGTCATAGATGACATCATCATGTCAAATGATGTAATGGATGACATCATCATGTCACATGTAGTCATAGATGACATCATCATGTCCCATGACGTCATAGATGACATCATCATGTCACATGTCGTCATAGATGACATCATCATGTCATCTAATGTCAAAGATGACATTTTCATGTCATATAATGTCATACATGACATCGTCATGTCACATGATGCCATAGATGACGTCATCATGTCACATGACGTCATAGATGACATTCTAATGTCACATAAAGTAATAGATGACATCATCATGTCAAATGATGTAATGGATGACATCATCATGTCACATCTAGTCATAGATGACATCATCATGTCACATAAAGACATAGATGACATTATCATGTCAAATGATATCATAGATGACATCATCATGTCACATTTAGTCATAGATGACATCATCCTTTCACATGACGTCATAGATGACATCATCATGTGATCTTAGGTCAAAGATGACATCATCATGTCACATGTAATCATAGATGACATCATTTTGTCACATGACCTCATAGATGACATCATCATGTCACATGACGTCATAGATGATATCATCATGTTACATGACGTCATTGTTGACATCATGTCATCTTATGTCAAAGATAACATCATCATGTCATATAATGTCATACATGACATCATCTTGTCACATGATGCCATAGATGACATCATCATGTCACATGACGTCATAGATGATATCATCATATCACATGATGTCATAGATGACATCATCATGTCTCATGTAATCATAGATGACATCATTATGTCTCATGACGTCATAGATGACATCATCATGTCACATAACGTCAAAGATGACATAATTTCACATGACGTCATAGATGACATCATCATGTCATCTTATGTCAAAGATGACATCATCATGTCATATAATGTCACACATGACATCATCATGTCACATGACGTCGTAGATTACATCATGTCACATGACGTCATAGATCACATCATCATGTCACATGACGTCATAGATGACATCATCATGTCATCTTATGTCAAAGATAACATCATCATGTCATATAACGTCATAGATGACATCATTATCTCACATGACATCATAGATGACATCATCATGTCACATGACTTTATAGATGATATCATCATATCACATGACGTCATAGATGACATCATCATGTCACATGAAGTCATAGATGACAATATCATGTCAAATGATATAATAGAAGACATCATCATGTCACATACAGTCATAGATGACATCATCATGTCACATGACGTCATAGATGATGTCATCATATCATCTTATGTCAAAGATGACATCATCATGTTATATAATGTCATACATGACATCATGTCACATGATGTCATAGATGACATCATCATGTCATATGACGTCAGAGAGGACATCATCATGTCACATTAAGTCATAGATGAAAAAATTATGTCAAATAATGACATAGATGACAAAATGATGTCACATGATGACATATATGACATCATCCTGTCACATGAGGTCAAAGATGACATCATCATGTCACAGGATATCATAGATGAAAAAATGATATCAAATAATGACATAGATGACAAAATGATGTCACATGATGACATATATGACATCATTATGTCACATGATGTCATAAATGACATTTTCATGTCACATGACGTCATAGATTACATAATCATGTTATATGATGTCAAAGATAGCGTCATCATGTCATATTATGTCATACATGACATCATCATGTCACATGATGCCATAGATGACATCATCATGTCACATGACACCAAAGGTGACATCATCATGTCACATGACATCATAAATCACATCATCATGTCACATGACGTCATAGATGACATCATCATGTCATCTTATGTCAAAGATGACATCATCATGTCACATGATGCCATAGATGACGTCATCATGTCACATGACGTCATAGATAACATCATCATGTCACATATAGTAATAGATGACATCATCATGTCAAATGATGTAATGGATGACATAATCATGTCACATGTAGTCATAGATGACATAATCATGTCACATATAGTCATAGATGACATCATAATGTCACATGATGTCATAGATGACATCATCATATCACATGACATCATAGATGACATCATCATGTCATCTTATGTCAAAGACGACAGCATCATGTCATATAATGTCATACATGACATCATCATGTCACATGACGTCCTAGATGACATCATCATGTCACATGACGTCCTAGATGACATCATCATGTCAAATGATATCATAGATGACATCATCATGTCACATGTAGTCATAGATGACATCATCATTTCACATAACGTCATAGATGACATCATCATGTCATCTTATGTCAAAGATGACATCATCATGTCACATGTAATCATAGATGACATCATTTTGTAACATGACGTCATAGATGACATCATCATGTTTCATGACGTCATAGATGATATCATCATGTCCCATGACGTCATAGTTGACATCATGTCATCTTATGTCAAAGATGACATCATCATGTCATATAATGTCATACATGACATCATCATGTCACATAATGCCATACATTACATCATCATGTCACATGACGCCAAAGGTGACATCATCATTGCACATGACGTCATAGATCACATCATCATGTCACATGACGTCATAGATGACATTATCATGTCACATGACATCATAGATGACATCATCATGTCACATGAAGTCATAGATGACATTATAATGTCAAATGATATCATACATGACATCATCATGTCACATGAAGTCATAGATGAAAAAATTATGTCACATGATGACATAGATGACATCACCATGTCACATGACGTCATAAATGACATTATCATGTCAAATGATATCATAGATGTCATCATTATGTCACATGATGTCATAGATGACATCATCATGTCACATGATGTCATAGATGACATCATCATGTCACATGACGTCATAGATGACATCATCACGTCACTTGACGTCAAAGGTGACATCATCATGGCATTTAATGTCAAAGATGACATCATCATGTCACATGAAGTCAGAGATGACATTATCATGTCAAAAGATGTCATAGATTACATCATCATGTCACATGACGTTGTAGATTACATAATCATGTTATATGATGTCAAAGATAGCGTCATCATGTCATATTATGTCATACATGACATCATCATGTCACATGATGCCATAGATGACATCATCATGTCACATGACGCCAAAGGTGACATCATCATGTCACATGACATCATAAATCACATCATCATGTCACATGATGTCATAGATGACATCATCATGTCATCTTATGTCAAAGATAACATCATCATGTCATATGATGTCATAAATGACATCATCATGTCACATGAAGTCATAGATGACATTATTATATCAAATGATGTCATGGATGACATTATTATATCAAATGATGTCATGGATGACATCATCATGACACATGTAGTAATAGATGACATCATCATGTCACATGACATCATAGATGACATCATCATGTCATATTATGTCATAGTTGACGTCATTATGTATCATGAAGTCATAGATGACATCATCATGTCCCATGACGTCATAGATGACATCATCATGTCACATGTCGTCATAGATGACATCATCATGTCATCTTATGTCAAAGATGACATAATAATGTGACATAATGTCATACATGACATCATCATGTCACATGATGCCATAGATGACGTCATCATGTCAAATGACGTTATAGATAACATCATCATGTCACATATAGTAATAGATGACATCGTCATGTCATATGATGTAATGGATGACATCATCATGTCACATGTAGTCATAGATGACATAATCATGTCACATATAGTCATAGATGACATCATCATGTCACATGATGTTATAGATGACATCATCATGTCACATGACATCATAGATGACATCATCATGTCATCTTATGTCAAAGACGACAGCATCATGTCATATAATGTCATACATGACATCATCATGTCACATGACGTCCTAGATGACATCATCATGTCAAATGATATCATAGATGACATCATCATGTCACATGTAGTCATAGATGACATCATCATTTCACATAACGTCATAGATGACATCATCATGTCATCTCATGTCAAAGATGACATCATCATGTCACATGTAATCATAGATGACATCATTTTGTAACATGACGTCATAGATGACATCATGTTTCATGACGTCATAGATGATATCACCATGTCCCATGACGTCATAGTTGACATCATGTCATCTTATGTCAAAGATGACATCATCATGTCATCTAATGTCATACATGACATCATCATGTCACATAATGCCATACATTACATCATCATGTCACATGACGCCAAAGGTGACATCATCATTGCACATGACGTCATAGATCACATCATCATGTCACATGACGTCATAGATGACATTATCATGTCACATGACATCATAGATGACATCATCATGTCACATGAAGTCATAGATGACATTATAATGTCAAATGATATCATACATGACATTATCATGTCACATGAAGTCATAGATGAAAAAATTATGTCACATGATGACATAGATGACATCACCATGTCACATGACGTCATAAATGACATTATCATGTCAAATGATATCATAAATGTCATCATTATGTCACATGATGTCATAGATGACATCATCATGTCACATGATGTCATAGATGACATCATCATGTCACATGACGTCATAGATGACATCATCACGTCACTTGACGTCAAAGGTGACATCATCATGTCATTTAATGTCAAAGATGACATCATCATGTCACATGAAGTCAGAGATGACATTATCATGTCAAAAGATGTCATAGATTACATCATCATTTCACATGACGTCATAGATGACATCATCATGTCACATGATATATTAAAGATGACATCATCATGTAAAATGATGTAATGGATGACATCATGTCACAGGATGTCATCGATGACAAATTGTTGTCATATGACGTCAGAGATGACATCATCATGTCACATGAAGTCATTAATGAAAAAATGATGTCACATGATGACATAGATGACAAAATTATGTCACATGATGACATAGATGACATCATCATGTTATCTTATGTCAAAGATGACATCATCATGTTATATAATGTCATACATGACATCATCATGTCACATGATGCCACATATGACATCATCATGTCACATGATGCCATAGATGACATCATCATGTCACATAACGTCATAGATTACATCATGTCACATGACGTCATAGATCACATCATCATGTCACATGACATCATAGATGACATCATCATGTCACATGACGTCATAGATGACATCATCATGTCATCTTATGTCAAAGATAACATCATCATGTCATATGATGTCATAGATGACATCATCATGTCACATGACATCATAGATGATATCATCATGTCACATGTAGTCATAGATGACATCATCATGTCATTTAATGTCAAAGATGACATCATCATGTCACATGATGCCATAGATGACATCATCATGTCAAATGACATCATCATGTCACATGATGTCATAGATGACATCATCATGTCACATGATGTCATAGATGACATCATCATGTCACATGAAGTCAGACATGACATTATCATGTCAAAAGATGTCATAGATGACATCATCATGTCACATGACGTCATAGATGACATCATCATGTCACATGATATAATATAGATGACATCATCATGTAAAATGATGTAATGGATGACATCATGTCACATGAGGTCATAGATGACATCATCATGTCACAGGATGTTATCGATGACAAATTCTTGTCATATGACGTAAGAGATGACATCATCATGTCACATGAAGTCATTAATGAAAAAATGATGTCACATGATGACATAGATGACAAAATGATGTCACATGATGACATATATGACATCATTATGTTACATGAAATCATAAATGACATTTTCATGTCACATTACGTTATAGATTACATCATCATGTCACATGACGCCAAAGGTGACATCATCATGTCACATGACGTCATAGATCACATCATCATGTCACATGACGTCATAGATGACATCATCATGTCATCTTATGTCAAAGATAACATCATCATGTCATATGACATCATAGATGACATCATCAATAGATGACATCATCATGTCACATGATGCCATAGATGACGTCATCATGTCAAATGACGTCATAGATGACATCATCATGTCACATATAGTCATAGATGACATCATCATGTCACATGACGTCATAGATCACATCATCATGTCATCTTATGTCAAAAATGACAGCATCATGTCATATAATGTCATACATGACATCATCATGTCACATGACGTCCTAGATGACATCATCATGTCACATGAAGTCATAGATGACATTATCATGTCAAATAATATCATAGATGACCTCATCATGTCACATGTAGTCATAGATGACATCATCATGTCATCTTATATCAAAGATGATATCATCATGTCACATGAAGTCATAGATGACAATATAATGTCAAATGATATCATAGATGACATCATCACGTCACATGAAGTCATAGATGAAAACATTATGTCACATGATGACATAGATGACATCATCATGTCACATGACGTCATAGATGACATTATTATGTCAAATGATATCATAAATGTCTTCATTATGTCACATGTTGTCATAGATGACATCATCATGTCACATGACGTCATAGATGACATCATCATGTCACATGACGTCAAAGGTGACATCATCAAGTCACATGACGTCATAGATCACATCATCATGTCACATGACGTCATAGATGACATTTTCATGTCATCTTATGTCAAAGATGACATTTTCATGTCATCTGATGTCAAAGATGACATCATCATGTCATCTGATGGCATAGATGACATCATCTTGTCACATGATGCCATAGATGACATCATCATGTCACATGACGTCATAGATGATATAATCATATCACATGACGTCATAGATGACATCATCATGTCACATGAAGTCATAGAGGACAATATCATGTCAAATGATATCATAGATGACATCATCATGTCACATACAGTGATAGATGACATCATCATGTCACATAACGTCATAGATGACGTCATCATATCATCTTATGTCAAAGATGACATCATTATGTCTCATGTAATCATAGATGACATCATTATGTCACATGACGTCATAGATGACATCATCATGTCACATAACGTCATAGATGACATAATGTCACATGACGTCATAGATGACATCATCATGTCATCTTATGTCAAAGATGACATCATCATGTCATATAATGTCACACATGACATCATCATGTCACATGACGTCATAGATTACATCATGTCACATGACGTCAAAGATAACATCATCATGTCATATAACGTCATAGATGACATCATCATGTCACATGAAGTCATAGATGACATTATTATATCAAATAATGTCATGGATGACATCATCATGACACATGTAGTAATAGATGACATCATCATGTCACATGACATCATAGATGACATCATCATGACACATGACATCATAGATGAGATCATGATGTCACATGAAGTCATAGAGGACATTATCATGTCAAATGATATCATAGATGACATCATCATGTCACATGAAGTCTTAGATGAAAAAATGATGTCACATGATGACATAGATGACATCATCATGTCACATAAAGTAATAGATGACATTATCATGTCAAAAGATGTCATGGATGACATCATTTTGTCACATGAAATCATAGAGGACATTATCATGTTAAATGATATCATAGATGACATCATCATGTCATATTATGTCATAGTTGACGTCATCATGTATCATGAAGTCATAGATGACATCATCATGTCCCATGACGTCATAGATGACATCATCATGTCCCATGACGTCATAGATGACATCATCATGTCACATGTCGTCATAGATGACATCATCATGTCATCTTATGTCAAAGATGACATCTTCATGTCACATAATGTCATACATGACATCATCATGTCACATGATGCCATAGATGACGTCATCATGTCAAATGACGTCATAGATAACATCATCATGTCACATATAAAAATAGATGACATCATCACGTCAAATGATGTAATGGATGACATCATGATGTCACATGTAGTCATAGATAACATCATCATGTCACATATAGTCATAGATGACATCATCATGTCACATGACGTCATAGATGACATCATCATGTCACATGACGTCATAGATGACATCATCATGTCACATGAAGTCATAGATGACAATATCATGTCAAATGATATCATAGATGACATCATCATGTCACATACAGTGATAGATGACATCATCATGTCACATGACGTCATAGATCACATCATCATGTCATCTTATGTCAAAAATGACAGCATCATGTCATATAATGTCATACATGACATCATCATGTCACATGACGTCCTAGATTACATCATCATGTCACATGAAGTCATAGATGACATTATCATGTCAAATGATATCATAGATGACTTCATCATGTCACATGTAGTCAAAGATGACATCATCATGTCATCTTATATCAAAGATGACATCATCATGTCACATGAAGTAATAGATGACAATATAATGTCAAATGATATCATAGATGACATCATCACATCACATGAAGTCATAGATGAAAACATTATTTCACATGATGACATAGATGACATCATCATGTCACATGACGTCATAGATGACATTATTATGTCAAATGATATCAGAAATGTCATCATTATGTCACATGTTGTCATAGATGACATCATCATGTCACATGACGTCATAGATGACATCATCATGTCATCTTATGTCAAAGATGACATCATCATGTCATATAATGTCACACATTACATCATCATGTCACATGACGTCATAGATTACATCATGTCACATGACGTCATAGATCACATCATCATGTCACATGACGTCATAGATGACATCATCATGTCATCATATGTCAAAGATAACATCATCATGTCATATAACGTCATAGATGACATCATCATGTCACATGAAGTCATAGATGACATTATTATATCAAATAATGTCATGGATGACATCATCATGACACATGTAGTAATAGATGACATCATCATGTCACATGACATCATAGATGACATAATCATGACACATGACATCATAGATGAGATCATGATGTCACATGAAGTCAGAGAGGACATTATCATGTCAAATGATATCATAGATGACATCATCATGTCACATGAAGTCTTAGATGAAAAAATGATTTCACATGATGACATAGATGACATCATCATGTCACATAAAGTAATAGATGACATTTTCATGTCAAAAGATGTCATGGATGACATCATTTTGTCACATGAAATCATAGAGGACATTATCATGTTAAATGATATCATAGAGGACATCATCATGTCATATTATGTCATAGTTGACGTCATCATGTATCATGAAGTCATAGATGACATCATCATGTCCCATGACGTCATAGATGACATCATCATGTCCCATGACGTCATAGATGACATCATCATGTCACATGTCGTCATAGATGACATCATCATGTCACCTTATGTCAAAGATGACATCTTCATGTCACATAATGTCATACATGACATCATCATATCACATGATGCCATAGATGACGTCATCATGTCAAATGACGTCATAGATAACATCATCATGTCACATATAAAAATAGATGACATCATCATGTCAAATGATGTAATGGATGACATCATCATGTCACATGTAGTCATAGATGACATCATCATGTCACATATAGTCATAGATGACATCATCATGTCACATGACGTCATAGATGACATCATCATGTCACATGACGTCATAGATGACAATATCATGTCAAATGATATCATAGATGACATCATCATGTCACATACAGTGATAGATGACATCATCATGTCACATGACGTCATAGATCACATCATCATGTCATCTTATGTCAAAAATGACAGCATCATGTCATATAATGTCATACATGACATCATCATGTCACATGACGTCCTAGATTACATCATCATGTCACATGAAGTCATAGATGACATTATCATGTCAAATGATATCATAGATGACCTCATCATGTCACATGTAGTCATAGATGACATCATCATGTCATCTTATATCAAAGATGACATCATCATGTCACATGAAGTAATAGATGACAATATAATGTCAAATGATATCATAGATGACATCATCACGTCACATGAAGTCATAGATGAAAACATTATGTCACATGATAACATAGATGACATCATCATGTCATATAATGTCACACATGACATCATCATGTCACATGACGTCATAGACTACATCATGTCACATGACGTCAAAGATAACATCATCATGTCATATAACGTCATAGATGACATCATCATGTCACATGAAGTCATAGATGACATTATTATATCAAATAATGTCATGGATGACATCATCATGACACATGTAGTAATAGATGACATCATCATGTCACATGACATCATAGATGACATCATCATGACACATGACATCATAGATGAGATCATGATGTCACATGAAGTCATAGAGGACATTATCATGTCAAATGATATCATAGATGACATCATCATGTCACATGAAGTCTTAGATGAAAAAATGATGTCACATGATGACATAGATGACATCATCATGTCACATAAAGTAATAGATGACATTATCATGTCAAAAGATGTCATGGATGACATCATTTTGTCACATGAAATCATAGAGGACATTATCATGTTAAATGATATCATAGATGACATCATCATGTCATATTATGTCATAGTTGACGTCATCATGTATCATGAAGTCATAGATGACATCATCATGTCCCATGACGTCATAGATGACATCATCATGTCATATGACGTCATAGATGACATTATTATGTCAAATGATATCAGAAATGTCATCATTATGTCACATGTTGTCATAGATGACATCATCATGTCACATGACGTCATAGATGACATCATCATGTCATCTTATGTCAAAGATGACATCATCATGTCATATAATGTCACACATGACATCATCATGTCACATGACGTCATAGATTACATCATGTCACATGACGTCATAGATCACATCATCATGTCACATGACGTCATAGATGACATCATCATGTCATCTTATGTCAAAGATAACATCATCATGTCATATAACGTCATAGATGACATCATCATGTCACATGAAGTCATAGATGACATTATTATATCAAATAATGTCATGGATGACATCATCATGACACATGTAGTAATAGATGACATCATCATGTCACATGACATCATAGATGACATCATCATGACACATGACATCATAGATGAGATCATGATGTGACATGAAGTCATAGAGGACATTATCATGTCAAATGATATCATAGATGACATCATCATGTCACATGAAGTCTTAGATGAAAAAATGATTTCACATGATGACATAGATGACATCATCATGTCACATAAAGTAATAGATGACATTATCATGTCAAAAGATGTCATGGATGACATCATTTTGTCACATGAAATCATAGAGGACATTATCATGTTAAATGATATCATAGATGACATCATCATGTCATATTATGTCATAGTTGACGTCATCATGTATCATGAAGTCATAGATGACATCATCATGTCCCATGACGTCATAGATGACATCATCATGTCCCATGACGTCATAGATGACATCATCATGTCACATGTCGTCATAGATGACATCATCATGTCACCTAATGTCAAAGATGACATCTTCATGTCATATAATGTCATACATGACATCATCATATCACATGATGCCATAGATGACGTCATCATGTCAAATGACGTCATAGATAACATCATCATGTCACATATAAAAATAGATGACATCATCATGTCAAATGATGTAATGGATGACATCATCATGTCACATGTAGTCATAGATGACATCATCATGTCACATATAGTCATAGATGACATCATCATGTCACATGACGTCATAGATGACATCATCATGTCACATGACGTCATAGATGACATCATCATGTCACATGAAGTCATAGATGACAATATCATGTCAAATGATATCATAGATGACATCATCATGTCACATACAGTGATAGATGACATCATCATGTCACATGACGTCATAGATCACATCATTATGTCATCTTATGTCAAAAATGACAGCATCATGTCATATAATGTCATACATGACATCATCATGTCACATGACGTCCTAGATTACATCATCATGTCACATGAAGTCATAGATGACATTATCATGTCAAATGATATCATAGATGACCTCATCATGTCACATGTAGTCATAGATGACATCATCATGTCATCTTATATCAAAGATGACATCATCATGTCACATGAAGTAATAGATGACAATATAATGTCAAATGATATCATAGATGACATCATCACGTCACATGAAGTCATAGATGAAAACATTATGTCACATGATGACATAGATGACATCAACATGTCATATAATGTCACACATGACATCATCATGTCACATGACGTCATAGATTACATCATGTCACATGACGTCAAAGATAACATCATCATGTCATATAACGTCATAGATGACATCATCATGTCACATGAAGTCATAGATGACATTATTATATCAAATAATGTCATGGATGACATCATCATGACACATGTAGTAATAGATGACATCATCATGTCACATGACATCATAGATGACATCATCATGACACATGACATCCTAGATGAGATCATGATGTCACATGAAGTCATAGAGGACATTATCATGTCAAATGATATCATAGATGACATCATCATGTCACATGAAGTCTTAGATGAAAAAATGATGTCACATGATGACATAGATGACATCATCATGTCACATAAAGTAATAGATGACATTATCATGTCAAAAGATGTCATGGATGACATCATTTTGTCACATGAAATCATAGAGGACATTATCATGTTAAATGATATCATAGATGACATCATCATGTCATATTATGTCATAGTTGACGTCATCATGTATCATGAAGTCATAGATGACATCATCATGTCCCATGACGTCATAGATGACATCATCATGTCACATGACGTCATAGATGACATTATTATGTCAAATGATATCAGAAATGTCATCATTATGTCACATGTTGTCATAGATGACATCATCATGTCACATGACGTCATAGATGACATCATCATGTCATCTTATGTCAAAGATGACATCATCATGTCATATAATGTCACACATGACATCATCATGTCACATGACGTCATAGATTACATCATGTCACATGACGTCATAGATCACATCATCATGTCACATGACGTCATAGATGACATCATCATGTCATCTTATGTCAAAGATAACATCATCATGTCATATAACGTCATAGATGACATCATCATGTCACATGAAGTCATAGATGACATTATTATATCAAATAATGTCATGGATGACATCATCATGACACATGTAGTAATAGATGACATCATCATGTCACATGACATCATAGATGACATCATCATGACACATGACATCATAGATGAGATCATGATGTGACATGAAGTCATAGAGGACATTATCATGTCAAATGACATCATAGATGACATCATCATGTCACATGAAGTCTTAGATGAAAAAATGATTTCACATGATGACATAGATGACATCATCATGTCACATAAAGTAATAGATGACATTATCATGTCAAAAGATGTCATGGATGACATCATTTTGTCACATGAAGTCATAGAGGACATTATCATGTTAAATGATATCATAGATGACATCATCATGTCATATTATGTCATAGTTGACGTCATCATGTATCATGAAGTCATAGATGACATCATCATGTCCCATGACGTCATAGATGACATCATCATGTCCCATGACGTCATAGATGACATCATCATGTCACATGTCGTCATAGATGACATCATCATGTCACCTAATGTCAAAGATGACATCTTCATGTCATATAATGTCATACATGACATCATCATATCACATGATGCCATAGATGACGTCATCATGTCAAATGACGTCATAGATAACATCATCATGTCACATATAAAAATAGATGACATCATCATGTCAAATGATGTAATGGATGACATCATCATGTCACATGTAGTCATAGATGACATCATCATGTCACATGACGTCATAGATGACATCATCATGTCACATGACGTCATAGATGACATCATCATGTCACATGACGTCATAGATGACATCATCATGTCACATGAAGTCATAGATGACAATATCATGTCAAATGATATCATAGATGACATCATCATGTCACATACAGTGATAGATGACATCATCATGTCACATGACGTCATATATCACATCATTATGTCATCTTATGTCAAAAATGACAGCATCATGTCATATAATGTCATACATGACATCATCATGTCACATGACGTCCTAGATTACATCATCATGTCACATGAAGTCATAGATGACATTATCATGTCAAATGATATCATAGATGACCTCATCATGTCACATGTAGTCATAGATGACATCATCATGTCATCTTATATCAAAGATGACATCATCATGTCACATGAAGTAATAGATGACAATATAATGTCAAATGATATCATAGATGACATCATCACGTCACATGAAGTCATAGATGAAAACATTATGTCACATGATGACATAGATGACATCAACATGTCATATAATGTCACACATGACATCATCATGTCACATGACGTCATAGATTACATCATGTCACATGACGTCAAAGATAACATCATCATGTCATATAACGTCATAGATGACATCATCATGTCACATGAAGTCATAGATGACATTATTATATCAAATAATGTCATGGATGACATCATCATGACACATGTAGTAATAGATGACATCATCATGTCACATGACATCATAGATGACATCATCATGACACATGACATCCTAGATGAGATCATGATGTCACATGAAGTCATAGAGGACATTATCATGTCAAATGATATCATAGATGACATCATCATGTCACATGAAGTCTTAGATGAAAAAATGATGTCACATGATGACATAGATGACATCATCATGTCACATAAAGTAATAGATGACATTATCATGTCAAAAGATGTCATGGATGACATCATTTTGTCACATGAAATCATAGAGGACATTATCATGTTAAATGATATCATAGATGACATCATCATGTCATATTATGTCATAGTTGACGTCATCATGTATCATGAAGTCATAGATGACATCATCATGTCCCATGACGTCATAGATGACATCATCATGTCCCATGACGTCATAGATGACATCATCATGTCACATGTCGTCATAGATGACATCATCATGTCACCTTATGTCAAAGATGACATCTTCATGTCACATAATGTCATACATGACATCATCATGTCACATGATGCCATAGATGACGTCATCATGTCAAATGACGTCATAGATAACATCATCATGTCACATATAAAAATAGATGACATCATCACGTCAAATGATGTAATGGATGACATCATGATGTCACATGTAGTCATAGATGACATCATCATGTCACATATAGTGATAGATGACATCATCATGTCACATGACGTCATAGATGACATCATCATGTCACATGACGTCATAAATGACATCATCATGTCACATGAAGTCATAGATGACAATATCATGTCAAATGATATCATAGATGACATCATCATGTCACATACAGTGATAGATGACATCATCATGTCACATGACGTCATAGATCACATCATCATGTCATCTTATGTCAAAAATGACAGCATCATGTCATATAATGTCATACATGAAATCATCATGTCACATGACGTCCTAGATTACATCATCATGTCACATGAAGTCATAGATGACATTATCATGTCAAATGATATCATAGATGACTTCATCATGTCATCTCATATCAAAGATGACATCATCATGTCACATGAAGTAATAGATGACAATATAATGTCAAATGATATCATAGATGACATCATCACATCACATGAAGTCATAGATGAAAACATTATGTCACATGATGACATAGATGACATCATCATGTCACATGACGTCATAGATGACATTATTATGTCAAATGATATCAGAAATGTCATCATTATGTCACATGTTGTCATAGATGACATCATCATGTCACATGACGTCATAGATGACATCATCATGTCATCTTATGTCAAAGATGACATCATCATGTCATATAATGTCACACATGACATCATCATGTCACATGACGTTATAGATTACATCATGTCACATGACGTCATAGATCACATCATCATGTCACATGACATCATATATGACATCATCATGTCATCTTATGTCAAAGATAACATCATCATGTCATATAACGTCATAGATGACATCATCATGTCACATGAAGTCATAGATGACATTATTATATCAAATAATGTCATGGATGACATCATCATGACACATGTAGTAATAGATGACATCATCATGTCACATGACATCATAGATGACATCATCATGACACATGACATCATAGATGAGATCATGATGTCACATGAAGTCATAGAGGACATTATCATGTCAAATGATATCATAGATGACATCATCATGTCACATGAAGTCTTAGATGAAAAAATGATTTCACATGATGACATAGATGACATCATCATGTCACATAAAGTAATAGATGACATTATCATGTCAAAAGATGTCATGGATGACATCATTTTGTCACATGAAATCATAGAGGACATTATCATGTTAAATGATATCATAGATGACATCATCATGTCATATTATGTCATAGTTGACGTCATCATGTATCATGAAGTCATAGATGACATCATCATGTCCCATGACGTCATAGATGACATCATCATGTCCCATGACGTCATAGATGACATCATCATGTCACATGTCGTCATAGATGACATCATCATGTCACCTTATGTCAAAGATGACATCTTCATGTCACATAATGTCATACATGACATCATCATGTCACATGATGCCATAGATGACGTCATCATGTCAAATGACGTCATAGATAACATCATCATGTCACATATAGTCATAGATGACATCGTCATGTCACATGACGTCATAGATGACATCATCATGTCACATGACGTCATGGATGACATCATCATGTCACATGAAGTCATAGATGACAATATCATGTCAAATGATATCATAGATGACATCATCATGTCACATACAGTGATAGATGACATCATCATGTCACATGACGTCATAGATCACATCATCATGTCATCTTATGTCAAAAATGACAGCATCATGTCATATAATGTCATACATGACATCATCATGTCACATGACGTCCTAGATTACATCATCATGTCACATGAAGTCATAGATGACATTATCATGTCAAATGATATCATAGATGACCTCATCATGTCACATGTAGTCATAGAAGACATCATCATGTCATCTTATATCAAAGATGACATCATCATGTCACATGAAGTAATAGATGACAATATAATGTCAAATGATATCATAGATGACATCATCACGTCACATGAAGTCATAGATGAAAACATTATGTCACATGATGACATAGATGACATCATCATGTCACATGACGTCATAGATGACATTATTATGTCAAATGATATCAGAAATGTCATCATTATGTCACATGTTGTCATAGATGACATCATCATGTCACATGACGTCAAAGGTGACATCATCAAGTCACATGACGTCATAGATCACATCATCATGTCACATGACGTCATAGATGACATTTTCATGTCATCTTATGTCAAAGATGACATTTTTATGTCATCTTATGTCAAAGATGACATCATCATGTCATCTGATGGCATAGATGACATCATCATGTCATATAATGTCATACATGACATCATCATGTCACATGTAATCATAGATGACATCATTTTGTCACATGACGTCATAGATTATATCATCATGTCACATGACGTCATAGTTGACATAATGCCATCTTATGTCAAAAATGACATCATCATGTCATATAATGTCATACATGACATCATCTTGTCACATGATACCATAGATGACATCATCATGTCACGTGACGTCATAGATGATATAATCATATCACATGACGTCATAGATGACATCATCATGTCACATAAAGTCATAGAGGACAATATCATGTCAAATGATATCATAGATAACATCATCATGTCACATACAGTCATAGATGACATCATCATGTCACATAACGTCATAGATGACGTCATCATATCATCTTATGTCAAAGATGACATCATCATGTCTCATGTAATCATAGATGACATCATTATGTCACATGACGTCATAGATGACATCATCATGTCACATAACGTCATAGATGACATAATGTCACATGACGTCATAGATGACATCATCATGTCATCTTATGTCAAAGATGACATCATCATGTCATATAATGTCACATGACATCATCATGTCACATGACGTCAAAGATTACATCATGTCACATGACGTCATAGATGACATCATCATGTCACATGACGTCATAGATGACATCATCATGTCATCTTATGTCAAAGATAACATCATCATGTCATCTTATGTCAAAGATAACATCATCATGTCACATGAAGTCATAGATGACATTATTATATCAAATAATGTCATGGATGACATCATCATGACACATGTAGTAATAGATGACATCATCATGTCACATGACATCATAGATGACATCATCATGACACATGACATCATAGATGAGATCATGATGTCACATGAAGTCATAGAGGACATTATCATGTCAAATGATATCATAGATGACATCATCATGTCACATGAAGTCTTAGATGAAAAAATGATGTCACATGATGACATAGATGACATCATCATGTCACATAAAGTAATAGATGACATTATCATGTCAAAAGATGTCATGGATGACATCATTTTGTCACATGAAATCATAGAGGACATTATCATATTAAAAGATATCATAGATGACATCATCATGTCATATTATGTCATAGTTGACGTCATAATGTATCATGAAGTCATAGATGACATCATCATGTCCCATGACGTCATAGATGACATCATCATGTCCCATGACGTCATAGATGACATCATCATGTCACATGTCGTCATAGATGACATCATCATGTCATCTTATGTCAAAGATGACATCTTCATGTCACATAATGTCACACATGACATCATCATGTCACATGATGCCATAGATGACGTCATCATGTCAAATGACGTCATAGATAACATCATCATGTCACATATAAAAATAGATGACATCATCATGTCAAATGATGTAATGGATGACATCATCATGTCACATGTAGTCATAGATGACATCATCATGTCACATATAGTCATAGATGACATCATCATGTCACATGACGTCATAGATGACATCATCATGTCACATGACGTCATAGATTACATCATCATGTCATCTTATGTCAAAGATGACAGCATCATGTCATATAATGTCATACATGACATCATCATGTCACATGATGCCATAGATGACATCATCATGTCAAATGACATCATCATGTCACATGATGCCATAGATGACATCATCATGTCACATGATGTCATAGATGACATTATCATGTCAAATGATATCATAAATGTCATCATCATGTCACAGGACCTCATAGATGACATCATCATATCATCTTATGTCAAAGAAGACATCATGTCATATTATGTCATAGTTGACATCATGTCACATGAAGTCATAGATGAAAAAATGATGTCACGTGATGACAAAGATGACATCATCATGTCAATGGATTTCAGAGATGACATCATCAAGTCACATGAGGTTATAGATGACATCATCATGTCACAGGATGTCATAGATGACAAAATAATGTCACATGAAGTCATATATGACATTATCATGTCAAATGATATCATAGATGACCTCATCATGTCACATGAAGTCATAGATGAAAAAATTATGTCACATGATGACATAGATGACATCATCATGTCACATGACGTCATAGATGACATTATTGTGTCAAATGATATCATAAATGTCATCATTATGTCACATGTTGTCATAGATCACATCATCATGTCACATGACGTCAAAGGTGACATCATCAAGTCACATGACGTCATAGATCACATCATCATGTCACATGACGTCATAGATGACATTTTCATGTCATCTTATGTCAAAGATGACATCATCATGTCATATTATAACAGTTGACTTCATCATGTATAATGAAGTCATAGATGACATCATCATGTCACATGACGTCATTGATGACATCATCATGTCATCTTATGTCAAAGATGACATCATCATGTCATATAATGTCATACATGACATCATCATGTCACATGATGACATAGATTACATCATCATGTCACATGACGTCATAGATGACATCATCATGTCACATGACGTCAAAGGTGACATCATCATGTCACATGACGTCATAGATAAAATCATCATGTCACATGACGTCATAGATGACATAATCATGTCATCTTATGTCAAAGATAACATCATCATGTCATATGATATCATAGATGACATCATCATGTAACATGACATCATAGATGACATCATCATGTCACATGTAGTCATAGATCACATCATCATGCCACATGACGTCAAAGATGACATCATCATGTCATATAATGTCATACATGACATCATCATGTCACATGATGCCATAGATGACATCATCATGTCAAATGACATCATCATGTCACATGATGCCATAGATGACATCATCATGTCACATGATGTCATAGATGACATTATCATGTCAAATGATATCATAGATGACATTATCATGTCACATGAAGTCATACATGAAAAAATGATGTCACATGATGACATAGATGACATCATCATGTCACATGACGTCATAGATGACATTATCATGTCAAATGATATCATAAATGTCATCATCATGTCACAGGACCTCATAGATGACATCATCATATCATCTTATGTCAAAGAAGACATCATGTCATATTATGTCATAGTTGACATCATGTCACATGAAGTCATAGATGAAAAAATGATGTCACATGATGACAAAGATGACATCATCATGTCAATGGATTTCAGAGATGACATCATCAAGTCACATGAGGTTATAGATGACATCATCATGTCACAGGATGTCATAGATGACAAAATAATGTCACATGACGTCAGAGATGACATCGTCCTGTCACATGAAGTCATAGATGAAAAAATGATGTCACATGATGACATAGATGACAAAATGATGTCACATGATGACATATATGACATCATTATGTCACATGATGTCATAAAGGAAATCATCATATTGTAAGATGTCATAGATGACATCATCATGTCATCTTATGTCGAAGATGACAGCATCATGTCATATGATGTCATAGATGACATCATCATGTCATCTTATGTCGAAGATGACATCATCATGTCATATGATGTCATAGATGACATCATCAGGTCATATGATGTCAAAGATGACATCATCATGTCACATGACGTCATAGATGACATCATCATGTCATATGATGTCATAGATGACATCATCATGTCACATGACGTCAATAGATGACATCATCATGTCATCTTATGTCAAAGATGACATCATCATGTCACATGATGTCATAGATGACATCACCATATCGCATGACGCCATAAATGACATCATCATGTCACATGATGTCATAGATGACATCATCATGTCACATGACGTCATAGATGACATCATCATGTCACATGAAGTCATAAATGACATTATTATGTCACATGACGTCATAGATGAGATCAACATGTCACAAGACGTCATAGATAACATCATCAAGTCACATGCAGTCATAGATGACATCATCATGTCAGATGACATCATAGATGACATAATCATGTCACATGAAGTCATAGATGACATCATCATGTCATATTAAGTCACAGATGACATCATCATGTCACATAAAGGTATAAATGACATCATCATGGCACATAAAGGTATAAATGACATCATCATGTAACATAACGTCATAGACGACATTATTATGTCACATGACGTCATAGATGAGATCAACATGTCACAAGACGTCATAGATGACATCATCAAGTCACCTGCAGTCATAGAACACATCATCATGTCACATAACGTCATAGATGACATCATCATGTCATATAACGTCATAGACGACATTATCATGTCACATGACGTCATAGATGGGATCAACATGTCACAAGACGTCATAAATGACATCATCATGTCAGATGACGTCATAGATGACATCATTATGTCAAATAATGTCATAGATTACATCATCATGTCAAATGACGTCATAGATGACATCATCATGTCATATTATGTCATAGATGACAACATCATGTCACATGACATTATAGATTACATAATCATGTCACATGAAGTCATAGATGACATTATCATGTCATATTGAGTCATAGATGACAACATCAGTGACACATGACATTATAGATTACATCATCCTGTCACATGTAGTCATAGATGACATCATGTCACATAACATCATAAATGACATCATCATGTCAGATGACATCATAGATGACATAATCATGTCACATGAAGTCCTAGATGACATCATCATGTCATATTAAGTCATAGATGACATCATCATGTCACATAAAGGTATAAATGACATCATCATGGCACATAAAGGTATAAAGGACATCATCATGTCACATAACGTCATAGATTACATCATCATATCACATAACGTCATAGATGACATCATCATGTCACATGACATCTTGGATGACATCATCATGTCATATGATGTCGTTTATGACATTATGTCATATGATGTCATAGATGACATCATCATGTCAAATGACGTCATAGATGACATCATCATGTCATATTATGTCATAGATGACAACGTCATGTCAAATGACATTATAGATTACATCGTCCTGTAAAATGCAGTCTTAGATGACATCATCGTGTCACATAACGTCATAAATGACATCATCATGTCAGATGACATCGTAGATGACATAATCATGTCACATGAAGTCATAGATAACATCATCATGTCATATTAAGTCATAGATGACATCATCATGTCACATAAAGGTATAAATGACATCAACATGGCATATGAAGGTATAAATGACATCATCATGTCACATAACGTCATAGATGACATCATTAAGTCATATGACATCATAGATGACATCATCATGTCATATGGTGTTGTTTATGACATCATTATGTCATATGATGTCAAAAATGACATCATTACGTCATATGATGTCATAGATGACGACATTATGTCATATGATGTCATATATGACATCATCATGTCAAATGACATTATATATGACATCATCATGTTATATGATGTCATACATGATATCATCACGTCACATAAAGTCATGAATGACATTATCATGTCACATGACGTCATAGATGACATTATCATGTCACATGACGTCATAGATGACAACATGTCACAAGACGTCATAGATGACATCATCAAGTCACATGTAGTCATAGATGACATCATCATGTCACATAATGTAATAGATGACTTCATCAAGTCACATGACGTCTTGGATGACTTCATCATGTCATATGATGTCGTTTATGACATCATCATGTCACATGACATTATAAATTACATTATCCTGTCACATGCAGTCATAGATGACATCATCATGTCACATAACTTCATAAATGATATCATGATGTCAGATGACATCATAGATGACATAATCATGTCATATAAAGGTATAAATGACATCATCATGGCACATAAAGGTATAAATGACATCATCATGTCACATAACGTCATAGATGACATCATCAAGTCATATGACATCAGAGATGAAATCATCATGTCATATGGTGTCATAGATGACATCATCATGTCAAATGATGTCATGGATGACATTATCATGTTAGATGAAGTCATAAATGACATCATCAAGTCACATACAGTCATAGATGACATCATCATGTCAAATAACATCATAGATGACATCATCATGTCACATGACGTCTTGGATGACATCATCATGTCATATGATGTCATACATGATATCATCATGTCACATAATGTCATAAATGACATTATTATGTCACATGACGTTATAGATGAGATCAACATGTCACAAGACGTCATAGATGACATCATCAAGTCACATGCAGTCATAGATGAAATCATCATGTCACATAACGTCATAGATGACATCATCATGTCACATAACGTCATAGATGACATCATCATGTCACATGACGTCTTGGATGACATCACCATGTCATATGATGTCGTTTATGACATCATCATGTCAAATGACTTCATAGATGACATCAACATGTCACAAGACGTCATAGATGACATCAGCAAGTCACATGCAGTCATAGATTACATCATCATGTCACATTAGGTCATAGATGGCATCATCATGTCACATAAACGTATAAATGACATTATCATGGCACTTAAAGTTATAAAGGACATCATCATGTCACATAACGTCATAGATGACATCATCAAGTCACATGACATCATAGATGACATCATCATGTCATATGGTGTCGTTTATGACATCATCATGTCATATTAAGTAATAGATGACATCATCATGTCACATAAAGGTATAAATGACATTATCATGGCACATAAAGGTATATAGGACATTATCATGTCACATAACGTCATAGAGGACATCATCAAGTCACATGACATCATAGATGACATCATCATGTCATATGGTGTCGTTTATGACATCATCATGTCATATTAAGTAATAGATGACATCATCAAGTCACATGACATCATAGATGACATCATCATGTCATATGGTGTCGTTTATCACATCATTATGTCATATGATGTCATAGATGACATGATCACGTGAAATGACATCATAGATGACATCATCATGTCATATAATGTCATACATGATATCATCATGTCACATAAAGTCATAAATGACATTATCATGTGACATGACGTCATGGATGACATCAACATGTCACAACACGTCATAGATGACATCATCATGTAATATGATATCACAGTTGAGATCATCATGTCATATGATGTCATGGATGACATTATCATGTTAGATGAAGTCATAAATGATATTATCATGTCAGATGACGTCATAGATGACATCATCATGTCAAATAACATCATAGATGACATCATCATGTCACATGATGTCTTGGATAACATCATCATGTCATATGATGTCGTTTATGACATCATTATGTCATATGATGTCATAGATTACATCATCATGTCAAATGACGTCATAGATGAAATCATCATGTCATTTTATGTCATAGATGACAACATCATGTCACATGACATTATACATTACATCATCCTGTCACATGTAGTCATAGATGACATCTTCATGTCACATAACGTCATAAATGACATCATCATATCAGATGACATCATAGATGACATAATCATGTCACATGAAGTCATAGATGACATAATCATGTCATATTAAGTCATATATGACATCATCATGTCACATAAAGGTATAAATGACATCATCATGGCACATGAAGGCATAAAGGACATCATCATGTCACATAACGTCATAGATTACATCATCATGTCACATAACATCATAGATGACATCATCATGTCACATGACGTCTTGGATGACATCATCATGTCATATGATGTCATGGATGACAATATCATGTTAGATGAAGTCATAAATGATATTATCATGTCAGATGACGTCATTGGTGACATCATCATGTCAAATAACGTCATAGATTACATCATCATGTCACATGATGTCTTGGATAACATCATCATGTCATATGATGTCGTTTATGACATCATTATGTCATATGATGTCATAGATTACATCATCATGTCAAATGAAGTCATAGATGACATCATCATGTCATATTATGTCATAGATGACAACATCATGTCACATGACATTATACATTACATCATCCTGTCACATGTAGTCATAGATGACATCTTCATGTCACATAACGTCATAAATGACATCATCATATCAGATGACATCATAGATGACATAATCATGTCACATGAAGTCATAAATGACATAATCATGTCATATTAAGTCATATATGACATCATCATGTCAAATAACGTCATAGATGACATCATCATGTCACATGATGTCTTGGATAACATCATCATGTCATATGATGTCGTTTATGACATCATTATGTCATATGATGTCATAGATTACATCATCATGTCAAATGACGTCATAGATGACATCATCATGTCATATTATGTCATAGATGACAACATCATGTCACATGACATTATACATTACATCATCCTGTCACATGTAGTCATAGATGACAACATCATGTCACATGACATTATACATTACATCATCCTGTCACATGTAGTCATAGATGACATCTTCATGTCACCTGAAGTCATAGATGACATAATCATGTCATATTAAGTCATATATGACATCCTCATGTCACATAAAGGTATAAATGACATCATCATGGCACATGAAGGCATAAAGGACATCATCATGTCACATAACGTCATAGATTACATCATCATGTCACATAACATCATAGATGACATCATCATGTCACATGACGTCTTGGATGACATCATCATGTCATATGATGTCATAGCTGACAAAGTCATGTCACATGACATCATATATGACATCATCATGTCATATGATGTCATACATGATATTATCATGTCACATAAAGTCATAAATGACATTATCATGTCACATGACATCATAGATGACATTATCATGTCACATGACGTCATAGATGACAACATGTCACAAGACGTCATAGATGACATCATCAAGTCACATGACGTCTTGGATGACATCATCATGTCATATGATGTCGTTTATGACATCATTATTTCATATGATGTCGTTTATGACATCATTATGTCATATGATGTCATAGATGACATTGTCATGTCAAATGACGTCATAGATGACATCATCATGTCATATTATGTCATAGATGACAAGATCATGTCACATGACATTATAAATTACATCATCCTGTCACATGCAGTCATAGATGACACAAATGTCACATAACGTTATAAATGATATCATGATGTCAGATGACATCATAGATGACATAATCATGTCACATGATGTCATAAATGACATCATCATGTCATATTCAGTCATAGATGACATCATCATGTCAGATAACGTCATAGATGACATCATCATGTCACATGAATTCATAGATGACATCATCATGTCACATGATGTCATAAATGACATCATCATGTCATATTCAGTCATAGATGACATCATCATGTCACATAAAGGTACAAATAACATCATCATGTCATATTCAGTCATAGATGACATCATCATGTCACATAAAGGTACAAATGACATCATCATGTCACATAATGTCATAGATGACATCATCAAGTAACATGAACTCATAGATGACATCATCATGTCACGTGATGTTATAGATGTCATCATCATGTCAGATGATGTCGTTTATGACATCATCAAGTCATATGATGTCACAGATGACATCATCATGTTATTTGATGTTATGGATGACATTATCATGTTAGATGAAGTCATAAATGACATCAACAAGTCACATGCAGTCATAGACGACATGATCATGTCACATAACGTCATAGATGACATCATCATGTCACATGACGTTTTAGATGACATCATCATGTCATATGATGTCCTTTTTGACATCATTATGTCATATTATGTCGAAGATGATATAATCATGTCAAATGACGTCATAGATGACATCATCATGTCATATTATGTCATAGATGACAACATCACGTCACATGACATTATAGATTACATCATCCTGTCACATGCAGTCATAGATGACATCATCATGTCACATATCATCATAAGTGACATCATCATGTCAGATGACATCATAAATGACATAATCATGTCATATTAAGTCATAGATGACATCATCATGTCACATAAAGGTATAAATGACATCATCATGGCACATAAAGGTATAAATGACATCATCATGTCACATAACGTCATAGATGACATTATCATGTCACATGACGTCATAGATGACATCAACATGTCACAAAACGTCATAGATGACATCAAGTCACATGCAGTCATAGATGACATCATCATGTCAGTTAACGTCATAGATTACATCATCATGTCACATAACATTTTAGATGACAGCATCATGTCACATGACGTCTTGGATGACATCATCATGTCATATGATGTCATAGCTGACAAAGTCATGTCACATGACATCATATATGACATCATCATGTCATATGATGTCATACATGATATTATCATGTCACATAAAGTCATAAATGACATTATCATGTCACATGACATCATAGATGACATTATCATGTCACATGACGTCATAGATGACAACATGTCACAAGACGTCATAGATGACATCATCAAGTCACATGCAGTCATAAAAGACATCACCATGTCAAATAACGTCATAGATGACATCATCATGTCACATGATGTCTTGGATAACATCATCATGTCATATGATGTCGTTTATGACATCATTATGTCATATGATGTCATAGATTACATCATCATGTCAAATGACGTCATAGATGACATCATCATGTCATATTATGTCATAAATGACAACATCATGTCACATGACATTATATATTACATCATCCTGTCACATGTAGTCATAGATAACATCTACTTGTCACATAACGTCATAAATGACATCATCATATCAGATGACATCATAGATGACATAATCATGTCACATGAAGTCATAGATGACATAATCATGTCATATTAAGTCATATATGACATCATCATGTCACATAAAGGTATAAATGACATCATCATGGCACATGAAGGCATAAAGGACATCATCATGTCACATAACGTCATAGATTACATCATCATGTCACATAACATCATAGATGACATCATCATGTCACATGACGTCTTGGATGACATCATCAAGTCATATGATGTCATGGATGACATTATCATGTTAGATGAAGTCATAAATGATATTATCATGTCAGATGACGTCATAGATGACATCATCATGTCAAATAACGTCATAGATGACATCATCATGTCACATGATGTCTTGGATAACATCATCATGTCATATGATGTCGTTTATGACATCATTATGTCATATGATGTCATAGATTACATCATCATGTCAAATGACGTCATAGATGACATCATCATGTCATATTATGTCATAGATGACAACATCATGTCACATGACATTATACATTACATCATCCTGTCACATGTAGTCATAGATGACATCTTCATGTCACATAACGTCATAAATGACATCATCATATCAGATGACATCATAGATGACATAATCATGTCACATGAAGTCATAGATGACATAATCATGTCATATTAAGTCATATATGAAATCATCATGTCACATAAAGGTATAAATGACATCATCATGGCACATGAAGGCATAAAGGACATCATCATGTCACATAACGTCATAGATTACATCATCATGTCACATAACATCATAGATGACATCATCATGTCACATAATGTCTTGGATGACATCATCATGTCATATGATGTCATAGCTGACAAAGTCATGTCACATGACATCATATATGACATCATCATGTCATATGATGTCATACATGATATTATCATGTCACATAAAGTCATAAATGACATTATCATGTCACATGACATCATAGATGACATTATCATGTCACATGACGTCATAGATGACAACATGTCACAAGACGTCATAGATGACATCATCAAGTCACATGCAGTCATAAAAGACATCACCATGTCACATAACGTAATAGATGACATCATCAAGTCACATGACGTCTTGGATGACATCATCATGTCATATGATGTCGTTTATGACATCATTATTTCATTTGATGTCGTTTATGACATCATTATGTCATATGATGTCATAGATGACATTGTCATGTCAAATGACGTCATAGATGACATCATCATGTCATATTATGTCATAGATGACAAGATCATGTCACATGACATTATAAATTACATCATCCTGTCACATGCAGTCATAGATGACACAAATGTCACATAACGTTATAAATGATATCATGATGTCAGATGACATCATAGATGACATAATCATGTCACATGATGTCATAAATGACATCATCATGTCATATTCAGTCATAGATGACATCATTATGTCAGATAACGTCATAGATGACATCATCATGTCACATGAACTCATAGATGACATCATCATGTCACATGATGTCATAAATGACATCATCATGTCATATTCAGTCATAGATGACATCATCATGTCACATAAAGGTACAAATGACATCATCATGTCATATTCAGTCATAGATAACATCATCATGTCACATAAAGGTACAAATGACATCATCATGTCACATAATGTCATAGATGACATCATCAAGTAACATGAACTCATAGATGACATCATCATGTCACGTGATGTTATAGATGTCATCATCATGTCAGATGATGTCGTTTATGACATCATCAAGTCATATGATGTCACAGATGACATCATCATGTTATTTGATGTTATGGATGACATTATCATGTTAGATGAAGTCATAAATGACATCAACAAGTCACATGCAGTCATAGATGACATGATCATGTCACATAACGTCATAGATGACATCATCATGTCACATGATGTTTTAGATGACATCATCATGTCATATGATGTCCTTTTTGACATCATTATGTCATATTATGTCGAAGATGATATAATCATGTCAAATGACGTCATAGATGACATCATCATGTCATATTATGTCATAGATGACAACATCACGTCACATGACATTATAGATTACATCATCCTGTCACATGCAGTCATAGATGACATCATCATGTCACATAACATCATAAGTGACATCATCGTGTCAGATGACATCATAAATGACATAATCATGTCACATGAAGTCATAGATGACATCATCATGTCATATTAAGTCATAGATGACATCATCATGTCACATAAAGGTATAAATGACATCATCATGGCACATAAAGGTATAAATGACATCATCATGTCACATAACGTCATAGATGACTTTATCATGTCACATGACGTCATAGATGACATCAACATGTCACAAAACGTCATAGATGACATCAAGTCACATGCAGTCATACATGACATCATCATGTCAGATAACGTCATAGATGACATCATCATGTCACATGAACTCATAGATGACATCATCATGTCACATGATGTCATAAATGACATCATGTCATATTTAGTCATAGATGACATCATCATGTCACCTACAGGTACAAATGACATCATCATGTCAAATAATGTCATAGATGACATCATCAAGTAACATTAACTCATAGATGACATCATCATGTCACATGATGTCGTTTATGACATCATCAAGTCATATGATGTCACAGATGACATCATCATGTCATTTGATGTCATGGATGACATTATTATGTTAGATGAAGTCATAAATTACATCAACAAGTCACATGCAGTCATAGATGACATCATCATGTCACATAACGTCATAGATGACATCATCATGTCACATGACGTTTTAGATGACATCATCATGTCATATGATGTCCTTTTTGACATTATTATGTCATATTATGTCATAGATGACATAATCATGTCAAATGACGTCATAGATGACATCATCATGTCATATTATGTCATAGATGACAACATCACGTCACATGACATTATAGATTACATCATCCTGTTACATAAAGGTATAAATGACATCATCATGAGACATAAAGGGTATAAATGACATCATCATGTCACATAACGTCAAAGATGACATTATCATCTCAAATGACATCATAGACGACATCATCATGTCATATGATGTCTTAGATGATATCATCATATCACATAAAGTCATAAATGACATTATCAAGTCACATAAAGTCATAGATGACATCATCAAGTCACATGACATCATAGATGACATCATCATGTCAAATGACATCATAGACGACATCATCATGTCATATGATGTCATAGATAATATCATCGTGTCACATAAAGTCATTAATGACATTATCATGTCACATGACGTCATAGATGACATCAACATGTCACAAGACGTCATAGATGACATCGTCAAGTCACATAACTTCATAGATGACATCATCATGTCAGATGACATCATAGATTACATAATCATGTCACATGAAGTCATAGATGACATCATCATGTCAAATAAAGCTATAAATGACATTATCATGGCACATAAAGGAATAAATGACATCATCATGTCACATAACGTCATAGATGACATTATCATGTCACATGACCTCATAGATGACATCAATATGTCACTAGACGCCATAGATGACATCATCAAGTCACATGCAGTCAAAGATGACATCATCATGTCAGATAACGTCATAGATGACATCATCATGTCACATGTTGTTATAGATGTCATCATCATGTCAGATGATTTCGTTTATGACATCATCAAGTCATATAATATCACAGATGACATCATCATGTCATTTGATGTCATGGATGACATCATAAAGTAACATGAACTCATAGATGACATCATCAAGTCACATGCAGCCATAGATGACATCATCATGTCAGATGACATCATAGATTACATAATCATGTCATATTAAGTCATAGATGACATCATCATGTCACATAAAGGTATAAATGACATCATCATGGCACATAAAGGTATAAATGACATCATCATGTCACATAACGTCATAGATGACATTATCATGTCACATGACGTCATAGATGACATCAACATGTCACAAAACGTCATAGATGACATCAAGTCACATGCAGTCATAGATGACATCATCATGTCAGATAACGTCATAGATGACATCATCATGTCACATGAACTCATAGATGACATCATCATGTCACATAATGTCATAAATGACATCATGTCATATTTAGTCATAGATGATATCATCATGTCACCTAAAGGTACAAATGACATCATCATGTCAAATAATGTCATAGATGTCATCATCAAGTAACATGAACTCATAGATGACATCATCATGTCACATGATGTCGTTTATGACATCATCAAGTCATATGATATCACAGATGACATCATCATGTCATTTGATGTCATGGATGACATTATTATGTTAGATGAAGTCATAAATGACATCAACAAGTCACATGCAGTCATAGATGACATCATCATGTCACATAACGTCATAGATGACATCATCATGTCACATGACGTTTTAGATGACATCATCGTGTCATATGATGTCCTTTTTGACATTATTATGTCATATTATGTCATAGATGACATAATCATGTCACATGAAGTCATAGATGACATCATCATGTCAAATAAAGCTATAAATGACATTATCATGGCACATAAAGGAATAAATGACATCATCATGTCACATAACGTCATAGATGACATTATCATGTCACATGACCTCATAGATGACATCAATATGTCACTAGACGCCATAGATGACATCATCAAGTCACATGCAGTCAAAGATGACATCATCATGTCAGATAACGTCATAGATGACATCATCATGTCACATGTTGTTATAGATGTCATCATCATGTCAGATGATTTCGTTTATGACATCATCAAGTCATATAATATCACAGATGACATCATCATGTCATTTGATGTCATGGATGACATCATAAAGTAACATGAACTCATAGATGACATCATCAAGTCACATGCAGCCATAGATGACATCATCATGTCAGATGACATCATAGATTACATAATCATGTCATATTAAGTCATAGATGACATCATCATGTCACATAAAGGTATAAATGACATCATCATGGCACATAAAGGTATAAATGACATCATCATGTCACATAACGTCATAGATGACATTATCATGTCACATGACGTCATAGATGACATCAACATGTCACAAAACGTCATAGATGACATCAAGTCACATGCAGTCATAGATGACATCATCATGTCAGATAACGTCATAGATGACATCATCATGTCACATGAACTCATAGATGACATCATCATGTCACATAATGTCATAAATGACATCATGTCATATTTAGTCATAGATGATATCATCATGTCACCTAAAGGTACAAATGACATCATCATGTCAAATAATGTCATAGATGTCATCATCAAGTAACATGAACTCATAGATGACATCATCATGTCACATGATGTCGTTTATGACATCATCAAGTCATATGATATCACAGATGACATCATCATGTCATTTGATGTCATGGATGACATTATTATGTTAGATGAAGTCATAAATGACATCAACAAGTCACATGCAGTCATAGATGACATCATCATGTCACATAACGTCATAGATGACATCATCATGTCACATGACGTTTTAGATGACATCATCATGTCATATGATGTCCTTTTTGACATTATTATGTCATATTATGTCATAGATGACATAATCATGTCAAATTACGTCATAGATGACATCATCATGTCATATTATGTCATAGATGACAACATCACGTCACATGACATTATAGATTACATCATCCTGTTATATAAAGGTATAAATGACATCATCATGAGACATAAAGGGTATAAATGACATCATCATGTCACATAAAGTCAAAGATGACATTATCATGTCAAATGACATCATAGACGACATCATCATATCATATGATGTCTTAGATGATATCATCAGATCACATAAAGTCATAAATGACATTATCAAGTCACATAAAGTCATAGATGACATCATCAAGTCACATGACATCATAGATGACATCATCATGTCAAATGACATCATAGACGACATCATCATGTCATATGATGTCATAGATAATATCATTATGTCACATAAAGTCATAAATGACATTATCATGTCACATGACGTCATAGATGACATCAACATGTCACAAGACGTCATAGATGACATCATCAAGTCACATAACTTCATAGAGGACATCATCATGTTAGATGACATCATAGATTACATAATCATGTCACATGAAGTCATAGATGACATCATCATGTCATTTGATGTCACAGATGACATCATCATGTCATTTGATGTCATAGATGACATCATCATGTCAGATGACGTTATGGATGACATCATCATGTCAAATGACATCATAGACGACATCATCATGTCACATAAAGTCATAAATGACATTATCATGTCACATGACGTCATAGATGACAACATCTTGTCACATGACATTATAGATTTCATCATCCTGTCAAATGCAGTCATAGATGACATCATCATGTCACATAACGTCATAAATGACATCATCATGTCAGATGACATCGTAGATGACATAATCATGTCACATGAAGTCATAGATAACATCATCATGTCATATTAAGTAATAGATGACATCATCATGTCACATAAAGGTATAAATGACATCATCATGGCACATGAAGATATAAATGAAATAATCATGTCACATAACGTCATAGATGACATCATTAAGTCATATGACATCATAGATGACATCATCATGTCATATGGTGTCGTTTATGACATCATTATGTCATATGTCATAGATGACATCATTATGTCATATGATGTCATACATGATATCATCATGTCACATAAAGTCATAAATGACATTATCATGTCACATGACGTTATAGATGACATCATCATGTCACATAACGTCATAGATGACCTCATGTCAGATGACATCATAGATGACATCATCATGTCACATGAAGTCATAGATGACATCATCATGTCATATTAAGTCATAGATGACATCATCATGTCACATAAAGGTATAAATGACATCATCATGTCACATAACGTCATAGATGACATCAACATATCACAAGACGTCATAGATGACATCATCAAGTCACATATAGTCATAGATTACATCATCATGTCAGATAACGTCATAGATGACATCATCGTGTCACATGACGTCTTGGATGACATCATCATGTCATATGATGTCGTTTATGACATCATTATGTCACATAATGTCATAGATGACATCATCATGTCACATGACGTCATAGATGACATTATCATGTCATATTTTGTCATAGATGACAACATCATGTCACATGACATTATAGATTACATCATCCTATCACATGCAGTCATAGATGGCATCATCATGTCATATAAAGTCATAGATGACATCATCATGTCAGATGACATCGTAGATGACATAATCTTGTCACCTGAAGTCATAGATGACACCATCATGTCATATTAAGACATAGATGACACCATCATGTCACATAAAGGTATAAATGACATCATCATGGCACATGAAGATATAAATGACATCATCATGTCACATAACGTCATAGATAACATCATTAAGTCATACGACATCATAGATAACATCATCATGTCATATGGTGTCGTTTATGACATCATTATGTCATATGATGGCATAGATGACATAATCATGTCACATGAAGTCATAGATGACATATTCATGTCACATGAAGTCATAGATGACATCATCATGTCACATAAAGGTATAAATGACATCATCATGGCACATAAAGGTTTAAATGACATCATCATGTCACATAAAGGTATAAATGACATCATCATGTCACATAATGTCATAGATGACATCATCAAGTAACATGAACTCATAGATGACATCATCATGTCACATGATGTTATAGATGTCATCATCATGTCAGATGATGTCGTTTATGACATCATCATGTCATATGATATCACAGATGATATCATCATGTCATATGATGTCATGGATGACAATATCATGTCATATGATGTCATGGATGACAATATCATGTCAGGTGAAGTCATAAATGACATCATCATGTCAGATGACGTCATAGATGACATCATCATGTCAAATAACGTCATAGTTGACATCATCATGTCATATAAAGGTATAAATGACATCATCATGGCACATAAAGGTATAAATGACATCATCATGTCACATAAAGGTATAAAGACATCATCATGTCACATAACGTCATAGACGACATTATCATGTCACATGACGTCATAGATGAGATCGACATGTCACAAGACGTCATAGAAGACATCATCAAGTCACAAGCAGTCATAGATGACATCATCATGTCACTTAACGTCATAGATGACATCATCATGTCACATGACATCTTGGATGACATCATCATGTCATATGATGTCGTTTATGACATCATTATGTCATATGATGTCATAGATGACATCATCATGTCAAATGACGTCATAGATGACATCATCATGTCATATTATGTCATAGATGACAACATCATGTCACATGACAATATAGATTACATCATCCTGTCACATGCAGTCGTAGATGACATCATCATGTCACATTACGTCATAAATGACATCATCATGTCATATTTAGTCATAGATGACATCATCATGTCACATAAAGGTATAAATGATATCATCATGGCACAGGAAGGTACAAATGACATCATCATGTCACATAACGCCATAGATGACATCATTAAGTCATATGACATCAAATATGACATCATGTCATATGGTGTCGTTTATGACATCATTATGTCATATGATGTCATAGATGACATCATCATGTCAAATGACATCATATATGACATCATCATGTCATATGTCATATGATGAAAGGTATAAAGGATATCGTCATGTCACATGACGTCTTGGATGACATCATCATGTCATATGATGTCGTTTATGACATCATCATATCAAATGACATCATAGATGACATCAACATATCACAAGACGTCATAGATGACATCATCAAGTCACATGCAGTCATAGATTACATCATCATGTCACATAACGTCATAGATGACATCATCATGTCACATGACGTCTTGGATGACAACATCATGTCATATGATGTCGTTTATGACATCAATATGTCATATGATGTCATAGATGACATCATCATGTCAAATGACATCATAGATGACATCATCATGTCATATTATGTCATAGATGACAACATCATGTCATATAACATTATAGATTACATCATCCTGTCACATGCAGTCATAGATGACATCATAATGTCACATAACGTCATAAATGACATCATCAAGTCACATGACGTCTTGGATGACATCATCATGTCTTATGATGTCGTTTATGACATCAATATGTCATATGATGTCATAGATGACATCATCATGTCAAATGACATCATAGATGACATCAACATATCACAAGACGTCATAGATGACATCATCAAGTCACATGCAGTCATAGATTACATTATCATGTCACATAACATTATAGATTACATCATCCTGTCACATGCAGTCATAGATGACATCATCATGTCACATAACGTCATAAATGACATCATCATGTCATACTTAGTCATAGATGACATCATCATGTCACATAAAGGTATAAATGACATTATTATGTCACATAATGTCATAGATGACATCATCAAGTAACATGAACTCATAGATGACATCATCATGTCACATGATGTTATAGATGTCATCATCATGTCAGATGATGTCGTTTATGACATCATCATGTCAAATGATATCACAGATGACATCATCATGTCATATGATGTCATGGATGACATTATCATGTCAGATGAAGTCATAAATGACATCATCATGTCAGATGACGTCATAGATGACATCATCATGTCAAATAATATCATAGATTACATCATCATGTCACATGATGTCTGGGATAACATCCTCATGTCATATTAAGTCACAAATGACATTATCATGTCACATGACGTCATAGATGACATCATCATGTCATATTATGTCATAGATGATAACATCAAGTAACATGACATTATAGATTACATCATCCTGTCACATGCAGTCATAGATGACATCATCATGTCACATATCGTCATAGACGACATCATCATGTCACATAAAGTCATAAATGACATTATCATGTCACATGACGTCATAGATGACAACATCTTGTCACATGACATTATAGATTTCATCATCCTGTCAAATGCAGTCATAGATGACATCATCATGTCACATAACGTCATAAATGACATCATCATGTCAGATGACATCGTAGATGACATAATCATGTCACATGAAGTCATAGATAACATCATCATGTCATATTAAGTAATAGATGACATCATCATGTCACATAAAGGTATAAATGACATCATCATGGCACATGAAGATATAAATGAAATAATCATGTCACATAACGTCATAGATGACATCATTAAGTCATATGACATCATAGATGACATCATCATGTCATATGGTGTCGTTTATGACATCATTATGTCATATGTCATAGATGACATCATTATGTCATATGATGTCATACATGATATCATCATGTCACATAAAGTCATAAATGACATTATCATGTCACATGACGTTATAGATGACATCATCATGTCACATAACGTCATAGATGACCTCATGTCAGATGACATCATAGATGACATCATCATGTCACATGAAGTCATAGATGACATCATCATGTCATATTAAGTCATAGATGACATCATCATGTCACATAAAGGTATAAATGACATCATCATGTCACATAACGTCATAGATGACATCAACATATCACAAGACGTCATAGATGACATCATCAAGTCACATATAGTCATAGATTACATCATCATGTCAGATAACGTCATAGATGACATCATCGTGTCACATGACGTCTTGGATGACATCATCATGTCATATGATGTCGTTTATGACATCATTATGTCACATAATGTCATAGATGACATCATCATGTCACATGACGTCATAGATGACATTATCATGTCATATTTTGTCATAGATGACAACATCATGTCACATGACATTATAGATTACATCATCCTATCACATGCAGTCATAGATGGCATCATCATGTCATATAAAGTCATAGATGACATCATCATGTCAGATGACATCGTAGATGACATAATCTTGTCACCTGAAGTCATAGATGACACCATCATGTCATATTAAGACATAGATGACACCATCATGTCACATAAAGGTATAAATGACATCATCATGGCACATGAAGATATAAATGACATCATCATGTCACATAACGTCATAGATAACATCATTAAGTCATACGACATCATAGATAACATCATCATGTCATATGGTGTCGTTTATGACATCATTATGTCATATGATGGCATAGATGACATAATCATGTCACATGAAGTCATAGATGACATATTCATGTCACATGAAGTCATAGATGACATCATCATGTCACATAAAGGTATAAATGACATCATCATGGCACATAAAGGTTTAAATGACATCATCATGTCACGTAAAGGTATAAATGACATCATCATGTCACATAATGTCATAGATGACATCATCAAGTAACATGAACTCATAGATGACATCATCATGTCACATGATGTTATAGATGTCATCATCATGTCAGATGATGTCGTTTATGACATCATCATGTCATATGATATCACAGATGATATCATCATGTCATATGATGTCATGGATGACAATATCATGTCATATGATGTCATGGATGACAATATCATGTCAGGTGAAGTCATAAATGACATCATCATGTCAGATGACGTCATAGATGACATCATCATGTCAAATAACGTCATAGTTGACATCATCATGTCATATAAAGGTATAAATGACATCATCATGGCACATAAAGGTATAAATGACATCATCATGTCACATAAAGGTATAAAGACATCATCATGTCACATAACGTCATAGACGACATTATCATGTCACATGACGTCATAGATGAGATCGACATGTCACAAGACGTCATAGAAGACATCATCAAGTCACAAGCAGTCATAGATGACATCATCATGTCACTTAACGTCATAGATGACATCATCATGTCACATGACATCTTGGATGACATCATCATGTCATATGATGTCGTTTATGACATCATTATGTCATATGATGTCATAGATGACATCATCATGTCAAATGACGTCATAGATGACATCATCATGTCATATTATGTCATAGATGACAACATCATGTCACATGACAATATAGATTACATCATCCTGTCACATGCAGTCGTAGATGACATCATCATGTCACATTACGTCATAAATGACATCATCATGTCATATTTAGTCATAGATGACATCATCATGTCACATAAAGGTATAAATGATATCATCATGGCACAGGAAGGTACAAATGACATCATCATGTCACATAACGCCATAGATGACATCATTAAGTCATATGACATCAAATATGACATCATGTCATATGGTGTCGTTTATGACATCATTATGTCATATGATGTCATAGATGACATCATCATGTCAAATGACATCATATATGACATCATCATGTCATATGTCATATGATGAAAGGTATAAAGGATATCGTCATGTCACATGACGTCTTGGATGACATCATCATGTCATATGATGTCGTTTATGACATCATCATATCAAATGACATCATAGATGACATCAACATATCACAAGACGTCATAGATGACATCATCAAGTCACATGCAGTCATAGATTACATCATCATGTCACATAACGTCATAGATGACATCATCATGTCACATGACGTCTTGGATGACAACATCATGTCATATGATGTCGTTTATGACATCAATATGTCATATGATGTCATAGATGACATCATCATGTCAAATGACATCATAGATGACATCATCATGTCATATTATGTCATAGATGACAACATCATGTCATATAACATTATAGATTACATCATCCTGTCACATGCAGTCATAGATGACATCATAATGTCACATAACGTCATAAATGACATCATCAAGTCACATGACGTCTTGGATGACATCATCATGTCTTATGATGTCGTTTATGACATCAATATGTCATATGATGTCATAGATGACATCATCATGTCAAATGACATCATAGATGACATCAACATATCACAAGACGTCATAGATGACATCATCAAGTCACATGCAGTCATAGATTACATTATCATGTCACATAACATTATAGATTACATCATCCTGTCACATGCAGTCATAGATGACATCATCATGTCACATAACGTCATAAATGACATCATCATGTCATACTTAGTCATAGATGACATCATCATGTCACATAAAGGTATAAATGACATTATTATGTCACATAATGTCATAGATGACATCATCAAGTAACATGAACTCATAGATGACATCATCATGTCACATGATGTTATAGATGTCATCATCATGTCAGATGATGTCGTTTATGACATCATCATGTCAAATGATATCACAGATGACATCATCATGTCATATGATGTCATGGATGACATTATCATGTCAGATGAAGTCATAAATGACATCATCATGTCAGATGACGTCATAGATGACATCATCATGTCAAATAATATCATAGATTACATCATCATGTCACATGATGTCTGGGATAACATCCTCATGTCATATTAAGTCACAAATGACATTATCATGTCACATGACGTCATAGATGACATCATCATGTCATATTATGTCATAGATGATAACATCAAGTAACATGACATTATAGATTACATCATCCTGTCACATGCAGTCATAGATGACATCATCATGTCACATATCGTCATAGATCACATCATCATGTCACATGACATCTTGGATGACATTTTCATGTCATATGATGTCGTTTATGACATCATTATGCCATATGACATCATAGATGACATCATCATGTCACATGACATTATAGATTACATCATCCTGTCACATGCAGTCATAGATAACATCATCATGTCACATAATGTCATAAATGAAATTATCATGTCATATTCAGTCATAGATGACATCATCATGTCACATAAAGGTATAAAAGACATTATCATGTCACATAATGTCATAGATGACATCATCAAGTAACATGAACTCATAGATGACATCATCATGTCACATGATGTTATAGATGTCATCATCATGTCAGATGATGTCGTTTATGACATCATCATGTCATATGATATCACAGATGACATCATCATGTCATATGATGTCATGGATGACATTATCATGTCAGATGAAGGCATAAATGACATCATCATGTCAGATGATGTCATAGATGACATCATCATGTCAAATAACGTCATAGATGACATCATCATGTCACATGATGTCTTGGATGACATCATCATGTCATATGATGTCGTTTATGACATCATTATGTCATATGATGTCATAGACTACATCATCATGTCAAATGACGTCATAGATGACATCATCATATCATATTATGTCATAGATGACAACATCATGTCACCTGACATTATAGATTACATCATCCTGTCACATGTAGTCATAGATGACATCATCATGTCACATAACGTCATAAATGACATCATCATGTCAGATGACACCATAGATGACATAATCATGTCACATGGAGTCATAGATGACATCATCATGTCATATTAAGTCATAGATGACATCATCATGTCACATACAGGTATAAATGACATCATCATGGCACATAAAGGTATAAAGGATATCATCATGTCACATAACATCATAGATGACATCATCAAGTCACATGACATCATAGATGACATCATCATGTCATATGATGTCGTTTATGACATCAATATGTCATATGATGTCATAGATGACATCATCATGTCAAATGACATCATAGATGACATCATCATGTCATATGATGTCATAGATGATATCATCATGTCACATAAAGTCATAAATGACATTGTCATGTCACATGACGTCATAGATGACATCAACATATCACAAGACGTCATAGATGACATCATAAAGTCAGATGCAGTCATAGATTACATCATCATGTCACATAACGTCATAGATGACATCATCATGTCACATGACGTCTTGGATGACATCATCATGTCATATGATGTCGTTTATGACATCATTATGTCATATGATATCATAGATGACATTATCATGTCAAATGACATCATAGATGACATCATCATGTCATATTATGTCATAGATGACAACATTATATCATATAACATTATAGATTACAACATCCTGTCACATGCAGTCATAGATGACATCATAATGTCACATAACGTCATAAATGACATCATCATGTCAGATGACATCGTAGATGACATAATCATGTCACATGAAGTCATAGATGACATCATCATGTCATATTAAGTCATAGATGACATCATCATGTCACATAAAGGTATAAATGACATCATCATGGCACAGGAAGGTATAAATGACATCATCATGTCACATAACGTCATAGATGACATCATCATATCACATGACATCATATATGACATCATCATGTCATATGATGTCATACATGATATCATTATGTCACATAAATTCATAAATGACATTATCATGTCACATGACATCATAGATGACATTATCATGACATATGACGTCATAGATGACAACATGTCACAAGACGTCATTGATTGACATCATCAAGTCACATTCAGTCATAGATGACATCATAATGTCACATAACGTCATAGATGATATCATCAAGTCTCATGACGTCTGCGATGACATCATCATGTTTTATGATGTCGTTTATGACATCATCATGTCATATGATGTCGTTTATGACATCAATATGTCATATGATGTCATAGATGACATCATCATGTCAAATGATGTCATAGATGAATTCAACATATAGCAAGATGTCATAGATGACATCATCAAGTCACATGTAGTCATAGATGACATCATCATGTCAAATGACGTCATAAATTACATCATCATGTCATATTATGTCATAGATGACAACATCATGTCACATGACATTATAGATTACATCATCCTGTCACATGCAGTCATAGATGACATCATCATGTCACGTGACGTCATAGATGACATCAACATGTCACAAGACGTCATAGATGACATCATCGAGTCACATGCAGTCATAGATGACATCATCATGTCACATAACGTCATAGATGACATCAGCATTTCAGATGACATCATAGATGACATAATCATGTCACATGAAGTCATAGATGATATCATCATGTCATATTAAGCCATAGATGACATCATCATGTCACACAAAGGTATAAATGACATCATCATGGCACATAAAGGTATAAATGACATCATCATGTCACATAACATCATAGATGACATCAATATGTCATATGACATCTTGGATGACGTCATCATGTCATATGATGTCGTTTATGACATCAATATGTCATATGACGTCATAGATGACATCATCATGTCATATGATGTCGTTTATGACATTCTCATGTCAAATGACGTCATAGATGACATCATCATGTCATATTATGTCATAGATGACAACATCATGTCACATGACATTATAGATTACATGATCCTGTCACATGGAGTCATAGATGACATCATCATGTCACATAACGTCATAAATGACATCATCATGTCATATTTAGTCATAGATGACATCATCATGTCACATAAAGGTATAAATGACATTATTATGTCACATAATGTCATAGATGACATCATCAAGTAACATGAACTCATAGATGACATCATCATGTCACATGATGTTATAGATGTCATCATCATGTCAGATGATGTCGTTTATGACATCATCATGTCAAATGATATCACAGATGACATCATCATGTCATATGTCATGCATGACATTATCATGTCAGATGAAGTCATAAATGACATCATCATGTCAGATGACGTCATAGGTGACATCATCATGGCAAATAACGTCATAGATGACATCATCATGTCACATGATGTTATAGATGTCATCATCATGTCAGATGATGTCGTTTATGACATCATCATGTCATATGATATCACAGATGACATCATCATGTCATATGATGTCATGGATGACATTATCATGTCAGATGAAGTCATAAATGAAATCATCATGTCAGATGACGTCATAGATGACATCATCATGTCAAATAATATCATAGATTACATCATCATGTCACATGATGTCTGGGATAACATCCTCATGTCATATTAAGTCACAAATGACATTATCATGTCAAATGACGTCATAGATGACATCATCATGTCATATTATGTCATAGATGATAACATCAAGTAACATGACATTATAGATTACATCATCCTGTCACATGCAGTCATAGATGACATCATCATGTCTACATTAAGTCACAAATGACATTATCATGTCAAATGACATCATAGATGACATCAACATGTCAAACGACATCATAGATGACATCATCATGTCACATGAAGTCATAGATGACATCATCATGTCATATTCAGTCATAGATGAAATCATCATGTCGCATAAAGGTTTAAATGACATCATCATGTCACATAACGTCATAGATGACATCAACATATCACAAGACGTCATAGATGACATCATCAAGTCACAAGCAGTCATAAATTACATCATCATGTCACATAACGTCATAGATGACATCATCATGTCACATGACGTCTTGGATGACATCATCATGTCATATGATGTCGTTTATGACATCATTATGTCATATGATGTCATAGATGACATCATCATATCATATTATGTCATAGATGATAACATCAAGTAACATGACATTATAGATTACATCATCCTGTCACATGCAGTCATAGATGACATCATCATGTCTACATTAAGTCACAAATGACATTATCATGTCAAATGACGTCATAGATGACATCAACATGTCAAATGACATCATAGATGACATCATCATGTCACATGAAGTCATAGATGACATCATCATGTCATATTCAGTCATAGATGAAATCATCATGTCACATAAAGGTATAAATGACATCATCATGGCACATAAAGGTATAAAAAACATCATCATGTCACATAACGTCATAGATGACATCAACATATCACAAGACGTCATAGATGACATCATCAAGTCACAAGCAGTCATAGATTACATCATCATGTCACATAACGTCAGACGTCTTGGATGACATCATCATGTCATATGATGTAATTTATGACATCATTATGTCATATGATGTCATAGATGACATCATCATGTCAAATGACGTCATAGATGACATCATCATGTCATATTATGTCATAGATGACAACATCAAGTCACATGACATTATAGATTACATCATCCTGTCACATGCAGTCATAGATGACATCATCATGTCACATAACGTCATAAATGACATCATCATGTCAGATGACATCGTAGATGACATAATCATGTCACATGAAGTCATAGTTGACATCATAATGTCATATTAAGTCATAGATTACATCATCATGTCACATTAAGGTATAAATGACATCATCATGGCACATGAAGGTATAAATGACATCATCATGTCACATAACGTCATAGATGACATCGTCAAGTCACATGCAGTCAAAGATGACATCATCATGTCACATGACGTCTTGGATCACATCATCATGTCATATGATGTCGTCAGGGGAACTACCTCAGGAGACGCACTTTAGGAGATCTTGATCAGAAGACCTGTGTCAGGGGAGCTGTCAGGGGAGCTGTCTTAGGAGACCTGTGAAAGGACACATGTATCAGTGGAATCAACTTTAGGAAACCAGCATCAGGAAACCCTTAGTCAGGGGCCCTGCGTCAGGAGGCCAACCCTCATGACACCTGCGTCAGGAGGCCCACTTTATGACACCTGCATCAGGGGACTTACCTCAAGAGACGCACTTTAGGAGATCTTGATCAGGAGACCTGTGTCAGGGGAGCTGCCTTAGGAACCTGTGAAAGGACACATGCGTCAGTGGAATCGACTTTAGGAAACCTGCATCAGGAGACCTGCTTCAGGGGACCTGGGTCAGCAGGCCCACATTATGACAACTGCATCAGGGGACTTACCTCAGTAGATGCACTTTAGGAGATCTTGATCAGGTGACCTGTGTCGGGGGAGCTGCCTTAGGAGACCTGTGAAAGGAGAACTAAGGCAGTGAATTCAGCTTTGGGAAACCTGCATCAGGAGACCTACTTCAGGGGACCTGCGTCAGGGGACCTACTTCAGAAGACCTATAGACGGAGATCTATATCAGGAGAGCTCTGTCAGGGGAGCTGCCTTAGGAGACCTGTGAAAGGAGACCTGCGTCAGTGGAATCCACTTTAGATGACCTGCATCAGGAGACCTGCGTCAGGGGACCTGCGTCAGGAGGCCCACTTTATGACACCTGCGTCAGGAGGCCCACATTATAACACCTGCGTCAAGGGACTTACCTCAAGAGATTCACTTTGGGAGATCTGTCTCAGGAGACCTGTGTCAGGGGAGCTGCGTCAGGAGGCCACATTTATGACACCTGCGTCAGGGGACCTACTTCAGGAGATGTACTTTAGGAGATCTGCATCAGGAGAGCTGTGTCAGGGGAACTGCCTTAGGAGACCTGTGAAAGGAGAACTGAGGCAGTGGAATCCACTTTGAGAAACCTGCATCAGGAGACCTGCTTCAGGGGACTTGCGTCAGGAGGTCCACTTTATGACCCCTGCGTCAGGGGACCTACCTCAGGAGACGCACTTTCGGAGATCTGTATCAGGAGACCTGTAGCAGGGGAGCTGCGTCAGGGGGCCCACTTTATGACACCTGCTTCAGTGGACCTACTTCAAGAGAGGCACTTTAGAAGATCTTTATCAGGAGATCTGTGTCAGGGAAACTGCCATAGGAGACCTGCGTGAGTGGACTCCACTTTAGGTAACCTGCATCAGGAGACCAGCGTCAGGGGACCTGCGTCAGGAGGCCCACTTTTTGACACCTGCGTTAGGGGACCTACCTCAGGAGATGCACTTTAGGAGATCTGCGTTAGAAGACATGTGGCAGGGGAGCGGCCTTAGAAGACCTGTGAAAGGAGACCTGCGTCAGTGAAATCCACTTTAGGAAACCTGCATCAGGAGACCTGCGTCAGGGGACCGACTTCAGGAGATGCACTTTAGGAGATCTATATCAGGAGACCTGTGTCAGGGGAACTGCCTCAGGAGACCAGTCACAGGTGACCTGCCTCAGTGGGATCCACTTTAGGAAACCTGCATCAGGAGACCTGCGTCAGGAGGCCCACTTTATGACACCTGCATCAGGAGGCCCACATTATAACACCTGCGTCAAGGTACCTACGTCAGGAGATGAACTTTTGGAGATCTGCGTCAGAAGATCTGAGTCAGGGGAGCTACCTTAGGACACCTGTGAAAAGAGACCTGCGTCTGTGGAATCCACTTTAGATAACCTTATCAGGAGACTTGCATCAGGGGACCTGCGTCAGGAGACCAACTTTATGACACCTGCGTCAGGAGGCCCACTTTATGACACCTGCATCAAGGGACCTACCTCAGGAGATGCACTTTAGGAGATCTGCATAAGGATATCTGTGTCAAGGGAGCTGCGTCTGGAGGCCCACTTTATGACACCAGCGTCAGGGGACCTAATTCAGGAGATACACTTTAGGAGATCTATATCAGGAAACCTGTTTCAGGGGAGCTGTGTTAGGAGTCCTGTGAAAGGAGACCTGCGTCAATGGAATCAACTTTAAGAAACCTGCATTGGAAGAACTTCTTCAAGAGACCTGCGACAGGAGGCCCACTCTATGACACCTGGGTCAGGAGGCCCACCTTTTAATATCTGCCTCAGGGGACCTACCTCAGGAGACGCACTTTAGGAGATCTTTGTCAGGAGAGCTGTGTCAGGGGAACTGCCTTAGGAGATCTGTGAAAGGACACCTGCGTCAGTGGAATCCACTTTAGGAAACCTGCATCAGGAGATCTGCTTCAGGAGATCTGCGTCCGGAGGCCCACTTCATGACACCTGCTTCATGAAGCTGCCTTAGGAGAATTCACTTTAGGAGATCTGTATCAGGCGAGCTGTGTCAGGGGTGTTTCCTTAGGAGACCTGTGAAAGGAGAACTGCGTGTGGTATCAACTTTAGGAAACCTGCATCAGGAGACCTGCTTCAGGAGGCCCACTTTATGACACCTGTGTCAGGGGGACCTCTTTATGACACCTGCGTCAGGAGGCCCCCCTTATAGCACCTGCGTCTGTGGACCTTAGAAAGGAGGTCCACTTTATGACAGAAGCGTCAGGAGGCCCACTTTATGAAACCTGCGTCAGGGGACCTACCTCAGGGACGCACTCTAGGAGATCTGCATCAGGAGACATGTGTCAGGGGAGCTGCCTTAGGAGACCTGTGAAAAGAGACCTGACTCAGTGGAATCCACTTTAGGAAACCTGCATTAGGAGACCTGCATCAGGAGGCCCACTTTATGACACCTGCGTCAGGGGACCTACCTCAAGAGATGCACTTTAGGAGATCTGCATCTGGAGACCTGTGTCAGGGGAGCTGCATCAGGAGGCCCACTTTATGACACCTGCGTCAGGGGACCTACCTCAGGAGACGCACTTACGGAGATCTTTATCAGGGGACCCGTGTCAGGGGAGCTGCTTTAGGAGTCCTGTGAAAGGAGATCTGCATCACTGGAATCCACATTGGGAAACATGCATCAAGAGCCCAGCCTCAGGGGACCTGCGACAGGAGGCCCACTATAAGACACCTGCGTCAGGAAGCCCCCCTTATAACACCTGTGTCAGGGGAACTGCCATAGGAGACCGGTGAAAGGAGACCAGCGTCAGTGAAATCAACTTTAAGAAACTTGCATCAGGAGACCTGCTTCAGGAGACCTGAGTCAAGAGGCCCACTTTATGACACCGGTGTCATAAAACCTACCTTAGGTGAAAGACTTTAGATCTCCATCAAGAGAGCTGTGTCAGGGGAACTGCCTTAGGAGACATGTCAAGGGAGACCTGCGTCTGTGGAATTTACTTTGGGAAACCTGCATCTGTTGTGACCAAGGAGGTGGGTGGAACCCAAGAGCAGACACGTCTTAAAGGATGAGAAGGTATGTTTATTGAATAGGTGAATAGTGGAGCAGGATGACAGGGCGGGCAGGTAGGCAGGCAGGAAAGCTTAGCTGTCGGAGCGGGGCTGACAGGCTGGCTAGCGGGGCTGGCAGGCTGGCTGGCTGGCTGGCTGGCTGGCGAGATGACGTAGTGGCAGGCAGGCTGACACACAAGCGGCATAACGATCTGACAGTGGCTGAAGGTTTGACGCTGCTTAAGAACCCATGGTGATGATGAACAGGTGGTGATGATCAGGAACAGGTGCGGTGCTTGATGAGGGAGAAGGAACGCCTCCAGGGCATAACAGTACTCCCCCCTCAACGGGAGCCACCGGGCGACAAAAACCGCTCAGGCCGGCGACGGAGCAGATCCGCTATCAGACCGGCATCCAGGATGGAGGAGCGAGGAACCCACACCTGCTCCCCAGGCCCGTAACCCTCCCAGTCAACCAGGAACTGAAGGCCCCGCCCCCGGCGGCGCACGTCCAACAGGCGGCGGACGGAATAGGCAGGCCGGCCAGCCAGCCACCAACCGGGTGGGAGGAGGGAGCACTGGAAGCAACAGGCTTCAGGAGAGACACATGAAAGGTGGGATGAATCCGCATGGAGCGAGGGAGACGAAGTCGCACCACCGTCGGTTTGATGACTTCTGCCACCTCGAAGGGACCCAGGTACCTGGGGGACAGCTTCCGGGACTCGGTGCGAAGGGGGATGTTGTGGGAGGAGAGCCAGACCCGCTGGCCCACAACATAGGACGGGCCGTCACGGCGAGTGGCATCTGCGACTCGCCGGCTGTGGTCCTGGGCCCTGGCTGAGCGCCAGATTCTGCGACACAGGCGAATGTGGTGTTGGACAGAGGGAATGGCAACCTCCTCTTCCTGGGCTGGGAACAGTGGCGGCTGGTAACCTAGGGCACATTCAAAGGGGGACAAACCCGTGGAAGAGGTAGTGAGGGAATTGTGGGCGTACTCAACCCAGTCCAAGTGGTCACTCCAGGAGGAGTGGTTGGCCTCTGTCACACAATGCAGGGCCGCCTCCAGACTTTGAGTTGCCCGTTCCGCTTGACCATTTGTCTGGGGGTGGAATCCTAAGGAGAGACTGACAGAGGCCCCGATAGACCGGCAGAAGGATCGCCAGACCTGGGAGATGAACTGGGGCCCTCTGTCCAATACAATGTCCGTTGGCAGACCATGGAGACGGAAGACATGATGGACAAGAAGGTCGGCTGTCTCCCGGGCAGAGGGCAGCTTGGGAAGGGCCACGTAATGCACAGATTTTGAGAAGCGGTCTACAATGGTGAGGATATCGGAGTTACCTCGGGAGACGGGCAGACCAGTGATGAAGTCCAGGGCAATGTGTGACCATGGGCGAGTAGGAACCGGTAAGGGGCGAAGAAGACCAGCAGGAGCTTGATGCAGAGGCTTGTTCCGAGCGCAGGTAGAACATGCAGCGATGTATTCACGAATGTCCTTTACCATGGTCGGCCACCAGAAGCGGCGCTGCAGCAGGGATGGTGTGCGAGAACTGCCCGAATGACAAGCATGACGGGAAGCATGGCCCCACTGGATGACCTGGGAACGAACAGAATTAGGGATAAAGAGGCGGTCAGGGTCCTGCTGTAGGGCCTCCTGCACTGCATCCTCCACCTCTCAGGTGACCGCAGCCAGGATGCGGGAGGGAGGTACGATAGGCTCCGGAAGGGCAGAGGAGTTGGGTGCATATTGACAGGACAGGGAGTCTGGTTTCTGATTCTTGCTGCCGGGTCGGTAAGATATGGAGAAGTTGAATCTAGTGAAAAAGAGAGCCCACCGGGCCTGGCGTGGGTTGAGTTGTTTGGCAGTTTGCAGATAGGACAGGTTCTTGTGATCCGTCCAGATGAGGAAAGGGGTGTGAGTGCCCTCCAGCCAATGGCGCCAGTGCTCGAGGGCCAACTTGACAGCCAGAAGCTCCCGATCCCCCACGTGGTAGGTGCGTTCTGCTGGAGTGATGCGCCGTGAAAAGTATGCGCTGGGATGCAACTTGTTGGTTGTAGCAGAACGTTGGGAGAGCACGGCCCCTACACCAGCATCCGAGGCATCCACCTCAACCACAAACTGCCGGTCGGGGTCAGGGTGTTGAATTGCGTCAGGGGACCCACCTTATATCACTTGCATCAGGGGACCTACATTAGGAGACACACTTTAGGAGATCTGCGTCAGGAGACATGTGTCAAGGGAGCTGCCTTAGGAGACCTATGAATCCACTTTAGGAAACCAGCATCAGGAGGCCCACTTTATGACACCTGCATCAGGGGACCTACCTTAGGAGACGCACTTTAGGAGATCTCCATCAGGAGAGCTGTGTCATGGGAACTGCCTTAGGAGACCTGTGAAAGGACATATGCGTCAGTGGAATCCACTTTAGGAAACCTGCATCAAGAGACCTGCGTCAGGGGACCTGCGTCAGGAGGCCTACTTTATTAAACCTGCGTCAGGGGACCTACCTCAGGAGACTTACTTTAGGAGATCTGCGTCAGGAGACATGTGTCAGGGGAGCTGCCTTAGGAGACCTGTGACAGGCGACCTGCCTCAGTGGAATCCATTTTAGGAAACCTGCATCAGGGGACCTGCGTCAAGAGGCCCACCTTATATCACTTGCGTCAGGGGACCAACCTCAGGAGACCTGCCTCAGTAGGCCCACTATATGACAACTGCATCAGAAAGGCCCACATTATACATCCTGCGTCAGGGGACCTACCGTAGGAGACGCACGTTAGGAGATTTGCATCAGGAGAGGTCTGTCAGGGGAGGTGCCTCAGGAGACCTGCGTTAGTGGAATCAACTTCAGGAAACCTGCATCAGGAGAACTGCTTCAAGGGACCTGCGTCAGGAGGCCCACTTCATGACACCTGCTTCAGGAAGCTGCCTTAGGAGATGCACTTTAGGAGATCTCCATCAGGAGAGCTGTGTCAGGGGAGCGTCCTTAGGAGACCTGTGAAAGGAGACCTGCCGAAGTGGAATCCACTTTAGGAAACCTCCAATAGGAGGCCTGCGTCAGGGGACCTGCGTGAGGAGGCCCATCTTTTAACACATGCATCAGGGGACCTACCTCAAGAGACGCACTTTAGGAGATCTACATCTGGAGACCTGTGTCAGGGGAGCTGCGTCAGGAGGCCCACTTTATGACACCTGTGTCAGGGGGACCTCTTTATGACACCTGCGTCAGGAGGCCCCCCTTATAGCACCTGCGTCTGTGGACCTTAGAAAGGAGGTCCACTTTATGACAGAAGCGTCAGGAGGCCCACTTTATGAAACCTGCGTCAGGGGACCTACCTCAGGGACGCACTCTAGGAGATCTGCATCAGGAGACATGTGTCAGGGGAGCTGCCTTAGGAGACCTGTGAAAAGAGACCTGACTCAGTGGAATCCACTTTAGGAAACCTGCATTAGGAGACCTGCATCAGGAGGCCCACTTTATGACACCTGCGTCAGGGGACCTACCTCAAGAGATGCACTTTAGGAGATCTGCATCTGGAGACCTGTGTCAGGGGAGCTGCATCAGGAGGCCCACTTTATGACACCTGCGTCAGGGGACCTACCTCAGGAGACGCACTTACGGAGATCTTTATCAGGGGACCCGTGTCAGGGGAGCTGCTTTAGGAGTCCTGTGAAAGGAGATCTGCATCACTGGAATCCACATTGGGAAACATGCATCAAGAGCCCAGCCTCAGGGGACCTGCGACAGGAGGCCCACTATAAGACACCTGCGTCAGGAAGCCCCCCTTATAACACCTGTGTCAGGGGAACTGCCATAGGAGACCGGTGAAAGGAGACCAGCGTCAGTGAAATCAACTTTAAGAAACTTGCATCAGGAGACCTGCTTCAGGAGACCTGAGTCAAGAGGCCCACTTTATGACACCGGTGTCATAAAACCTACCTTAGGTGAAAGACTTTAGATCTCCATCAAGAGAGCTGTGTCAGGGGAACTGCCTTAGGAGACATGTCAAGGGAGACCTGCGTCTGTGGAATTTACTTTGGGAAACCTGCATCTGTTGTGACCAAGGAGGTGGGTGGAACCCAAGAGCAGACACGTCTTAAAGGATGAGAAGGTATGTTTATTGAATACGTGAATAGTGGAGCAGGATGACAGGGCGGGCAGGTAGGCAGGCAGGAAAGCTTAGCTGTCGGAGCGGGGCTGACAGGCTGGCTAGCGGGGCTGGCAGGCTGGCTGGCTGGCTGGCTGGCTGGCGAGATGACGTAGTGGCAGGCAGGCTGACACACAAGCGGCATAACGATCTGACAGTGGCTGAAGGTTTGACGCTGCTTAAGAACCCATGGTGATGATGAACAGGTGGTGATGATCAGGAACAGGTGCGGTGCTTGATGAGGGAGAAGGAACGCCTCCAGGGCATAACAGTACTCCCCCCTCAACGGGAGCCACCGGGCGACAAAAACCGCTCAGGCCGGCGACGGAGCAGATCCGCTATCAGACCGGCATCCAGGATGGAGGAGCGAGGAACCCACACCTGCTCCCCAGGCCCGTAACCCTCCCAGTCAACCAGGAACTGAAGGCCCCGCCCCCGGCGGCGCACGTCCAACAGGCGGCGGACGGAATAGGCAGGCCGGCCAGCCAGCCACCAACCGGGTGGGAGGAGGGAGCACTGGAAGCAACAGGCTTCAGGAGAGACACATGAAAGGTGGGATGAATCCGCATGGAGCGAGGGAGACGAAGTCGCACCACCGTCGGTTTGATGACTTCTGCCACCTCGAAGGGACCCAGGTACCTGGGGGACAGCTTCCGGGACTCGGTGCGAAGGGGGATGTTGTGGGAGGAGAGCCAGACCCGCTGGCCCACAACATAGGACGGGCCGTCACGGCGAGTGGCATCTGCGACTCGCCGGCTGTGGTCCTGGGCCCTGGCTGAGCGCCAGATTCTGCGACACAGGCGAATGTGGTGTTGGACAGAGGGAATGGCAACCTCCTCTTCCTGGGCTGGGAACAGTGGCGGCTGGTAACCTAGGGCACATTCAAAGGGGGACAAACCCGTGGAAGAGGTAGTGAGGGAATTGTGGGCGTACTCAACCCAGTCCAAGTGGTCACTCCAGGAGGAGTGGTTGGCCTCTGTCACACAATGCAGGGCCGCCTCCAGACTTTGAGTTGCCCGTTCCGCTTGACCATTTGTCTGGGGGTGGAATCCTAAGGAGAGACTGACAGAGGCCCCGATAGACCGGCAGAAGGATCGCCAGACCTGGGAGATGAACTGGGGCCCTCTGTCCAATACAATGTCCGTTGGCAGACCATGGAGACGGAAGACATGATGGACAAGAAGGTCGGCTGTCTCCCGGGCAGAGGGCAGCTTGGGAAGGGCCACGTAATGCACAGATTTTGAGAAGCGGTCTACAATGGTGAGGATATCGGAGTTACCTCGGGAGACGGGCAGACCAGTGATGAAGTCCAGGGCAATGTGTGACCATGGGCGAGTAGGAACCGGTAAGGGGCGAAGAAGACCAGCAGGAGCTTGATGCAGAGGCTTGTTCCGAGCGCAGGTAGAACATGCAGCGATGTATTCACGAATGTCCTTTACCATGGTCGGCCACCAGAAGCGGCGCTGCAGCAGGGATGGTGTGCGAGAACTGCCCGAATGACAAGCATGACGGGAAGCATGGCCCCACTGGATGACCTGGGAACGAACAGAATTAGGGATAAAGAGGCGGTCAGGGTCCTGCTGTTGGGCCTCCTGCACTGCATCCTCCACCTCTCAGGTGACCGCAGCCAGGATGCGGGAGGGAGGTACGATAGGCTCCGGAAGGGCAGAGGAGTTGGGTGCATATTGACAGGACAGGGAGTCTGGTTTCTGATTCTTGCTGCCGGGTCGGTAAGATATGGAGAAGTTGAATCTAGTGAAAAAGAGAGCCCACCGGGCCTGGCGTGGGTTGAGTTGTTTGGCAGTTTGCAGATAGGACAGGTTCTTGTGATCCGTCCAGATGAGGAAAGGGGTGTGAGTGCCCTCCAGCCAATGGCGCCAGTGCTCGAGGGCCAACTTGACAGCCAGAAGCTCCCGATCCCCCACGTGGTAGGTGCGTTCTGCTGGAGTGATGCGCCGTGAAAAGTATGCGCTGGGATGCAACTTGTTGGTTGTAGCAGAACGTTGGGAGAGCACGGCCCCTACACCAGCATCCGAGGCATCCACCTCAACCACAAACTGCCGGTCGGGGTCAGGGTGTTGAATTACAGGGGCGGTAGTGAACAGGTCTTTGAGCATGAGGAATGCGTGGTCTGCCTCCAGGGTCCAGCGGAAGGGCACAGAAGGGGAGGTCAGTTGGGTTAAAGGCGCAGCCACACGACTAAAACCACTAATAAAACGACGGTAGAAATTCGCGAACCCAAGAAATCGCTGCAGCTGTTTCACCGTGGTGGGTACAGGCCACTCAACCACTGCTCTGACCTTCCCTGGGTCCGCTCTGACTTGTGCCTTCTCAAATATGTAGCCCAAAAAGGACACTGAGTTGGTGTGGAAGGTGCACTTCTCCAGCTTGACATACAGCCGGTTTTCTAAGAGTCGCTGAAGAACCTGCCGGACATGGGATATGTGGTCTGCAACGGTCGGGGAGAAGATCAGTATATCGTCTAAATAGACAAAAACAAAGCTGTTCAGGAAGTCTCTTAAAACGTCGTTAACTAATGCTTGAAAAATGGCGGGGGCATTGCAGAGTCCAAATGGCATGACCAGGTATTCAAAATGGCCTAGAGGGGTGTTGAATACAGTTTTCCAGTCATCCCCCTCCCTCACCCTGACAAGATGGTATGCATTTCTGAGGTCCAGTTTGGTGAAGACGGTGGATCCCTGGAGGGAGTGGAAAGCGGACTCAAGGAGTGGCAATGGATTTCTGTTTTTCACTGTGATGCTGTTTAACCCTCTGTAGTCATTGCAAGGTCAGAGTGAGCCGTCTTTCTTGGCCACAAAGAAGAAACCGGCCCCCATAGGGGAGGATGAAGGGCGGATGAGGCCGGCTGTCAAAGAGTCTTGTATATATGTCTCCATAGCAGCTGTCTCCTGGTTGTAGAGGTTGTAGAGGCGGCTTGTAGGAAGAGGAGCACCGGGGAGCAGGTCTATACCACAGTCATAGGGCCGCTGGGGGGGAAGGTGTAAAGCCTTGTCCTTACTGAATGCTTCTTTAAAATCATGATATTCAGGGGGTAAAGAGGACAAGTCCGGGAAGACCGGTGGTTGGACTGGGTTGATAGAAGACATGACTTATAGCAGAAAGGGCGCCAGCTTATAATTCTGCCATTACACCAGTCGATATGGGGATTGTCTCGAGCCAACCAAGGGTGCCCAAGGACGATTGGGGTAGTGGGAGAGTTAATAATGAAGAATTGGATGGTTTCGTGGTGGTTGCCTGAGATGACCAATCTCACCGGTGGGGTCTGTGAAGAGATGGTGTACAACAGCCGTCCATCCAGGCCCTTAGCTGTGATGTGAGATGAAAGGGGCTCCGGCCTCACTCCCAGCTGAGACTAGGTTATGGGCTTTTGGTCGAAAACCAGAGAACATTGAAGCAGAAAACCTCTGCATTTGCCTGGAGTCCCAGGGTATGGCTTTGGATCGGGAATGTGAGCCTCTCTGGATGCGCTGGACGAAGGTGGAGGTGGAGCAGCTGGCTGCGGAGCGGGGACTGAAGCGGCATGGATGAACGAGGCTAGTTGACCGACCTGCTGTGCAAGTTGAGCCACCTGGGAGGCTGTGCATTCAGCGTATTGTCTCTGGGCATGGCTTAGTTGTTCCAGCCGAACGTTGATCCAGTCGGGGTGGTCGGGAGGCAACGGAATGTCTGCTGGGTCCATGCTGGTCAGATCGTTCTGTTGTGACCAAGGAGGTGGGTGGAACCCAAGAGCAGACACGTCTTAAAGGATGAGAAGGTATGTTTATTGAATACGTGAATAGTGGAGCAGGATGACAGGGCGGGCAGGTAGGCAGGCAGGAAAGCTTAGCTGTCGGAACGGGGCTGACAGGCTGGCAGGCTGGCTGACAGGCTGGCTAACGGGGCTGGCAGGCTGGCTGACAGGCTGGCTAGCGGGGCTGGCAGGCTGGCTGACAGGCTGGCTAGCGGGGCTGGCAGGCTGGCTGGCTGGCTGGCAGGCTGGCTAGCGGGGCTGGCTGGCTGGCTGGCTGGCTGGCGAGATGACGTAGTGGCAGGCAGGCTGACACACAAGCGGCATAACGATCTGACAGTGGCTGAAGGTTTGACGTTGCTTAAGAACCCATGGTGATGATAAACACGTGGTGATGATCAGGAACAGGTGCGGTGCTTGATAAGGGAGAAGGAACTCCTCAAGGGCACAACAGGGACCTAATTCAGGAGACGCACTTTAGGAGATCTATATCAGGAGATTTGTGTCAGGGGGGGCTGCTTTAGGAGTCCTGTGAAAGGAGATCTGCATCAGTGGAATCCACATCAGGAAACATGCATCAGTAGACCTGCGTCAGGGGACCTGCATCAAGAGGCCCACTATATGAAATCTGCGTCAGGAGGCCCACCTTATAACAGCTGCCTCAGGGGACCTACCTTAGGAGACGCACTTTAGGAGATCTCCGTCACGAGAGCTCTCTCAGGGAAGCTTCCTTTGGAGACATATGAAAGGAGACGTGCGTCAGTGTAATCAACTTTAGGAAACCTGCATCAGGAGACCTGGTTCAGGAGACCTGCATCAGGAGGCCCACTTTATGACAACTGTGTCAGTGGAATCCACTTTAGGAAACCTGCGTCATGAGGCTTGCGTCAGGGGACCCACCTTATATCACTTGCATCAGGGGACCTACATTAGGAGACACACTTTAGGAGATCTGCGTCAGGAGACATGTGTCAAGGGAGCTGCCTTAGGAGACCTATGAATCCACTTTAGGAAACCAGCATCAGGAGGCCCACTTTATGACACCTGCATCAGGGGACCTACCTTAGGAGACGCACTTTAGGAGATCTCCATCAGGAGAGCTGTGTCATGGGAACTGCCTTAGGAGACCTGTGAAAGGACATATGCGTCAGTGGAATCCACTTTAGGAAACCTGCATCAAGAGACCTGCGTCAGGGGACCTGCGTCAGGAGGCCTACTTTATTAAACCTGCGTCAGGGGACCTACCTCAGGAGACTTACTTTAGGAGATCTGCGTCAGGAGACATGTGTCAGGGGAGCTGCCTTAGGAGACCTGTGACAGGCGACCTGCCTCAGTGGAATCCATTTTAGGAAACCTGCATCAGGGGACCTGCGTCAAGAGGCCCACCTTATATCACTTGCGTCAGGGGACCAACCTCAGGAGACCTGCCTCAGTAGGCCCACTATATGACAACTGCATCAGAAAGGCCCACATTATACATCCTGCGTCAGGGGACCTACCGTAGGAGACGCACGTTAGGAGATTTGCATCAGGAGAGGTCTGTCAGGGGAGGTGCCTCAGGAGACCTGCGTTAGTGGAATCAACTTCAGGAAACCTGCATCAGGAGAACTGCTTCAAGGGACCTGCGTCAGGAGGCCCACTTCATGACACCTGCTTCAGGAAGCTGCCTTAGGAGATGCACTTTAGGAGATCTCCATCAGGCGAGCTGTGTCAGGGGTGCTGCCTTAGGAGACCTGTGAAAGGAAAAGTGCGTGTGGTATCAACTTTAGGAAACCTGCATCAGGAGACCTGCTTCAGGAGACCTGCGTCCGGAGGTCCACTTTATGACACCTGCATCAGGGGACCTACCTTAGGAGAAGCACTTTAGGAGATCTCCGTCAGGAGAGCGCTGTCAGCGGAGCTGCCTTAGGAGACCTGTGAAAGGAAAAATGCGTCAGCGCAATCAACTTTAGAAAACCTGCATCAAGAGGTCCACTTTATAGCAACTGCGTCAGGGGACCTACCGTAGGAGACGCACTTTAGGCGATCTCCATCAGGAGAGCGCTGTCAGGGGAACTGCCTTAGGAGACCTGTGAAAAGTGACCTGCGTCAGTGGAATCCACTTTAGGAAACCTGCATCAGGAGAACTGCTTCAGAAGACCTGAGTCAGGTGGCCCACTTTATGACACCTTCGTCAGGGGACTTACATCAGGAGACGCACTTTAGGAGATCTATATCAGGAGAGCGCTGTCAGGGGAGCTACCTTAGGAGACCTGTGAAAGGAGACCTGTGTCAGTGTAATCAACTTTAGGATACCTGCATCAGGAGACCTGCATAAGGAGGCCAACTTAATGACACCTGTCAGGGGACCTACTTCAGGAGCTGCACCTATGAGATCTCCATCAGGTGTACTGTGTCAGGTGAACTGCCTTAGGAGACCTGTAAAAGGAGAATTGAGCCAGTGGAATTCATTTTGGGAAACCTGCATCAGGAGACCTGCTTCAGGGGACCTGTGTCAGAAAGTCCACTTTATGACAACTGCATCATGAGGCCAACCTTAAAACACCTGCGTCAGGGGACCTACCTTAGGAGACACACGTTAGAAGATCTCCGTCACGAGATGTGTGTCAGGGGAGCTGCCGTAGGAGAACTGTGAAAGGAGAACTGAACAAGTGGAATCCACTTTAGGAAACCTGCATCATGAGACCTGTTTCAGAGGACCTGCGTCAGGAGGCCCACTTTATGGCACCTGCATCAGGAGACCTGTTTCAGAGGACCTGCGTCATGAGGTCCACTTTATGACACCTGCGTCAGGGGACCTACCTCAGGAGACGCACTTTAGGAGATCTATATCAGGAGAGCTCTGTCAGGGGAGCTACCTTAGGAGACCTGTGAAAGGAGACCTGTGTCAGTGTAATCAACTTTAGGATACCTGCATCAGGAGACCTGCATAAGGAGGCCAACTTAATGACACCTGTCAGGGGACCTACTTCAGGAGCTGCACCTATGAGATCTCCATCAGGTGTACTGTGTCAGGTGAACTGCCTTAGGAGACCTGTAAAAGGAGAATTGAGCCAGTGGAATTCATTTTGGGAAACCTGCATCAGGAGACCTGCTTCAGGGGACCTGTGTCAGAAAGTCCACTTTATGACAACTGCATCATGAGGCCAACCTTAAAACACCTGCGTCAGGGGACCTACCTTAGGAGACGCACGTTAGAAGATCTCCGTCACGAGATGTGTGTCAGGGGAGCTGCCGTAGGAGAACTGTGAAAGGAGAACTGAACAAGTGGAATCCACTTTAGGAAACCTGCATCATGAGACCTGTTTCAGAGGACCTGCGTCAGGAGGCCCACTTTATGGCACCTGCGTCAGGGGACCTACTTCAGGACACCTGCGTCAGGAGGTCGACTTTATAACACCTACGTCAGGGGACGCACTTCAGGAGAGGCACTTTCGGAGTTCTACATAAGGAGACCTGTGTCTTAGGAGCTGCGTCAGAAGCACACTTTAAGACACCTACATCAGGAGACCTACTTTAGGAGACGCACTTCAGGAGATCTGCATAAGGAGACCTGTGTGAGGGGAGGTGCGTCAGCAGGCCCAGTTTATGACACCTGCGTCAGTGGAATCCACTTTAGGAAACCTGCATCAAGAGACCTGCGTCAGGGGACCTACCTCACGAGATGCACTTTAGGAGATCTCCGTCAGGAGAGCTGTGTCAGGGGAACTGCCTTAGGAGACCTGTGAAAAAAGAACTGAGCCAGTGGAATCCACTTTGGGAAACCTGCATCAGGAGACCTGTTTCAGAGGACCTGCGTCATGAGGTCCACTTTATGACACCTGCGTCAGGGGACCTACCTCAGGAGACGCACTTTAGGAGATCTGCGTCAGGAGACGTGAGTCAGGGGAGCTGCCTTAGGAGACCTGTGAAAGGAGACCTGCGTCAGTATAATCAACTTTAGGATACCTGCATCAGGAGACCTGCATAAGGAGGCCCACTTAATGACACCTGCGTCAGGAGGCCCACCTTATAACACCTGTGTCAGGGGACCAACCTCAGGGAATTCAATTTAGGAGATCTCCGTCAGGACAGCTGTGTCAGGGGAACTTCCTTAGGAGACCTGTGAAAGGACACCTGAAGCAGTCGAATCAGCTTTGGGAAACCTGCATCAGGAGACCTGCTTCAGGGGACCTGTGTCAGGAGGCCCAAGTTATGACACCTGCGTCAGGAGGCCCATATTATAAAACCTGCATCAGGGGACCTACCTCAGGAGATTCACTTTAGGAGATCTGTATCAGGAGACCTGTGTCAGTGGAGCTGCGTCAGGAGGCCAACTTTATTACACCTTAATCAGTTTAATCCACTTTAGGAAACCTGCATCAAGAGACCTGCGTCAGAGGACCTGCATCAGGAGGCCCACTTTATGACACCAGCGTCAGGAGGCCCACTTTATGACACCTGCGTCAGGGGCAAACCATACAACACCTGTGTCAGGGAACCTACCTTAGGAGATGTACTTTAGGATATCTCCATCAGGAGAGCTGTGTCAGGGGAACTTACTTAGGAGACCTGTAAAAGGAGACCTGTGTCCATGTAATCCACTTTAGGAAACCTGCATCAGGAGACCTGCGTCAGCGGACCTGCGTCAGGAGACACACTTTATGACATCTGCATCAGGAGGCCCACTTTATGACACCTACGTCAGGGGACCTACTTCTGGAGATGCACTTTAGGAGATCTATAGCAGGAGACCTGTGTCAGGGAAGCTGCCTTAGTAGACCTTTGAAAGGAGACCTGAGTCATTGGAATCCACTTTAGGAAACTTGCATCAGGAGACCTGCGTCAGGAGGCCCACCTTATAACACCTGCGTCAGGGGACCTACCCTAGGAGAAGCAGTTTAGGAGATCTCCGTCACGAGAGCTCTATCAGGGGAGCTGCCTTAAGAGACATGTGAAAGGAGACCTGCGTCAGTGTAATAAACTTCAGGTTGCCTGCATCAGGAGACCTGATTCAGGAGACCTGCATCAAGAGATCTGTGTCAGGGGACCTGCGTCAGGAGGCCCACTTTATGACAAATGCGTCTGGAGGCCCACTTTATGACACCTGCGTCAGGAGGCCCACTTTATACCACCTGCGTCAGGGGACCTACCTCTGGAGACGCACTATATAACACCTGCATCAGGAGGACCACTTTATGACACCTGCATTAGTGGAATCCACTTTAGGATAACTGCATCAAGAGACCTGCGTCAGGACACCTGCGTCAGGAGGCCCACCTTATTACACCTGTGTCAGGGGACCTACCTTAGGAGACGCAGTTTAGGAGATCTCACGAGAGCTCTGTGAGGGGAGCTGCCTTAACAGACCTGTGAAAGGAGACCTACGTCAGTGTAATAAACTTTAGGATACCTGCATCAGGAGACCTGTAACAGGAGGCCCACCTAATGACACCTGTGTCAGGGGACCAACCTCAGGGGAAGCAATTTAAGAGATCTCCGTATAGAGAGCTGTGTGAGGGGAACTGCCTTAGTAGACCTGTGAAAGGAAACCGGCGTCAGTGGACTCCACTTTAGTGAACCTGCATCAGGAGACCTGTGTCAGGGGAGCTGCGTCACGAGGCCCACTTTATTACACCTGCGTCAGTAGATTCCACTTTAGGAAACCTGCATAAGTAGGCCTGCATCAGGGGACCTGCGTCAGGAGATCCACTTTATGACACCTGCGTCAGGAGGCCCACCTTATAACACCTGTATCAGGGGACCTACCTTAGGAGAAGCACTTTAGGAGATCTCCGTCAGGAGAGCGCTGTCAGGGGTGCTGCCTTAGGAGACCTGTGAAAGGACACATGAGTCAATGGAATCCACTTTAGGAAACCTGCATCAGGGGACCTGCGTCAGGGGACCTGGATCTGGAGGCCCACTTTTTAACACCTGCGCCAGGGGACTTACCTCAGGAGATACACTTTAGGAGATCCGCGTCAAAAGACATGTGGCAGGGGAGCTGCCTTAGTAGACCTGTGAAAGCGGACCTGCGTCAGTGGAATCCATTTTAGTGAACCTGCATAAGGAGACCTGCGTCAGGGGACCTGCGTCAGGGGACCTGCGTCAGGAGGCCCACTTTATGACACCTGCGTCAGGGGACCTACCTCAGGAGACTCCCTTTAGGAGATTTGTATCAGGAGACCTGTGTCAAGGGAGCTGCGTCAGGAGGCCAACTTCATGACACCTGCGTAAGTGGAATCCACTTTAGGAAACCCGCATCACGAGGCCTGCGTCAGGGGACCTGCGTCAGGAGGCCCACTTTAGGAGATCTGCATCAGGAGACTTGTGTCAGGGGAGCGGCCTCAAGAGGCCTACTTTATGACACCTGCATCAGTAGAATCCGCTTTTGGAAACCTGCATCAAGAGACCTGCGTCAGGGGAGCTGCCTTAAGAGACCTGTGAAAGGACACATGAGTCAGTGTAATAAACTTTAGGATACCTGCATCAGGAGACCTGTAACAGGAGGCCCCACTTAATGACACCTGTGTCAGGGGACCAACCTCAGGGGAAGCAATTTAAGAGATCTCCGTATGGAGAGCTGTGTCAGGGGAACTGCCTTAGTAGACCTGTGAAAGGAAACCGGCGTCAGTGGACTCCACTTTAGTGAACCTTCATCAGGAGACCTGCGTCAGGGGACCTGCGTCAGGAGGCCCACTTTATGACACCTGCATCAGGACGCCCACATTATAACACCTGCGTCAGGGGACCTGCGTCAGGAGATCCACTTTATGACACCTGCGTCAGGAGGCCCACCTTATAACACCTGTATCAGGGGACCTACCTTAGGAGAAGCACTTTAGGAGATCTCCGTCAGGAGAGCGCTGTCAGGGGTGCTGCCTTAGGAGACCTGTGAAAGGACACATGAGTCAATGGAATCCACTTTAGGAAACCTGCATCAGGGGACCTGCGTCAGGGGACCTGGATCTGGAGGCCCACTTTTTAACACCTGCGCCAGGGGACTTACCTCAGGAGATACACTTTAGGAGATCCGCGTCAAAAGACATGTGGCAGGGGAGCTGCCTTAGTAGACCTGTGAAAGCGGACCTGCATCAGTGGAATCCATTTTAGTGAACCTGCATAAGGAGACCTGCGTCAGGGGACCTGCGTCAGGAGGCCCACTTTATGACACCTGCGTCAGGGGACCTACCTCAGGAGATTCACTTTAGGAGATTTGTATCAGGAGACCTGTGTCAAGGGAGCTGCGTCAGGAGGCCAACTTCATGACACCTGCGTAAGTGGAATCCACTTTAGGAAACCCGCATCACGAGGCCTGCGTCAGGGGACCTGCGTCAGGAGGCCCACTTTATGACACCTAAGTCAGGGGACCTACTTCAGGAGATGCACTTTAGGAGATCTGCATCAGGAGACTTGTGTCAGGGGAGCGGCCTCAAGAGGCCTACTTTATGACACCTGCATCAGTAGAATCCGCTTTTGGAAACCTGCATCAAGAGACCTGCGTCAGGGGAGCTGCCTTAAGAGACCTGTGAAAGGACACATGAGTCAGTGTAATAAACTTTAGGATACCTGCATCAGGAGACCTGTAACAAGAGGCCCACTTAATGACACCTGTGTCAGGGGACCAACCTCAGGGGAAGCAATTTAAGAGATCTCCGTATGGAGAGCTGTGTCAGGGGAACTGCCTTAGTAGACCTGTGAAAGGAAACCGGCGTCAGTGGACTCCACTTTAGTGAACCTGCATCAGGAGACCTGCGTCAGGGGACCTGCGTCAGGAGGCCCACTTTATGACACCTGCATCAGGACGCCCACATTATAACACCTGCGTCAGGGGACCAACCTCAGGGGATGCACTTTAGGAGATCTGCATCAGGAGACCTGTGTCAGGGGAGCTGCGTCACGAGGCCCACTTTATTACACCTGCGTCAGTAGATTCCACTTTAGGAAACCTGCATAAGTAGGCCTGCATCAGGGGACCTGCGTCAGGAGATCCACTTTATGACACCTGCGTCAGGAGGCCCACCTTATAACACCTGTATCAGGGGACCTACCTTAGGAGAAGCACTTTAGGAGATCTCCGTCAGGAGAGCGCTGTCAGGGGTGCTGCCTTAGGAGACCTGTGAAAGGACACATGAGTCAATGGAATCCACTTTAGGAAACCTGCATCAGGGGACCTGCGTCAGGGGACCTGGATCTGGAGGCCCACTTTTTAACACCTGCGCCAGGGGACTTACCTCAGGAGATACACTTTAGGAGATCCGCGTCAAAAGACATGTGGCAGGGGAGCTGCCTTAGTAGACCTGTAAAAAGCGGACCTGCATCAGTGGAATCCATTTTAGTGAACCTGCATAAGGAGACCTGCGTCAGGGGACCTGCGTCAGGAGGCCCACTTTATGACACCTGCGTCAGGGGACCTACCTCAGGAGATTCACTTTAGGAGATTTGTATCAGGAGACCTGTGTCAAGGGAGCTGCGTCAGGAGGCCAACTTCATGACACCTGCGTAAGTGGAATCCACTTTAGGAAACCCGCATCACGAGGCCCGCGTCAGGGGACCTGCGTCAGGAGGCCCACTTTGTGACACCTAAGTCAGGAGGCCAAACTTAGAACACCTGCGTCAGGTGACCTGCGTCAGGGGACCTACCTCAAGAGACGCACTTTAGGAGATCTGCATCTCGATACCTGTGTCAAGGGAGCTGCATCAGGACACCCACTTTATGACACCTGCGTTAGTGGAATCTTCTTTAGGAAACCTACATCATCAAGTCACGTGATGTCTTAGGTTATATTATCATGTTATATGATGTTATAATGACAAAATGATGTTATAAAAAAAAAAAGTATCAGGTTACATGACGTACCATAAATGACGTCATAATGTCACATGAAATCATAAATGACATCACCATGTCACATGACATCATAGATGACATTATCATGTCACAGCGTCATAAATGACATCATCATGTCATATGTCATAGATTACATCATCATGTCATACAATGTCACAGATTACATCATCATGTCACATGACGTCGTAGATGACATCATCATGTCATATGTCATAGATTGAATCGTCATGTCACATGACGTCACAGATGACATCATCATGTCAAATGACGTCCTAAATTACATTATCATGTCAAATGATGTCATAGATGACATCATCTTATAAAATAATGTTGTTTTTGACAGCACTATGTCATATAATGTCATAGATGACTTCATCTTATAACATAATGTTGTTTATGACATCATTATGTCATATAATGTCATAAATGACTTCATCATGTCACATGACGTAAAAGTTGACATCTTCATGTCATGTGATGTCGTTTATGACATGATGATGTCATAGGATGTCACAGATGACATCATTATGTCATATGATGTCTTAGATGACATCATCATGTCATATGATGTCGTTTATGACATCATCATGTCATATGATGTCCTTTATGACATCATTATGTCATATGATGTTGTTTATGACATTATAATGTCATATGATGTCATTGATAACATCTTCATGTCATATGTCATTGAGCAGATAATCATATCACATAGCGTCATAGATAATATAATCTCATATGATGTCGTTTATGACAAAATCAGGTCATATGATGTCATAGATGACATCATCATGTCAAATGTCATAGATTACATCACCATTTCACATGAAGTCATAAATGACATCATCATGTCACATAGCGTCATAGATGACATCATCATGTTACATGAAGTCAGAGATGACATCATCATGTCAAATTACATCATAGATGACATCATTATGTCACATGAATTCATAGATTACATCATCATGTAACATGAAGTCATACATTACATCATCATGTAACATGATTTTTTTATGACATCATTATGTCATATAATGTCATAGACGACATCATCATGCCATTTGATGTCGTTTATGACATCATTATGTCATATGATGTTGTTTATGACATCATAATGTCAAACAATGTCATAGATGACATAATCATGTCATATGTCATAGGTGAGATCATTATGTCACATAGCATTATAGATGACATCATCATGTCACATGATGTCATAAAAGACATCATCATGTCACATGAAGTCATAGATGACATCATCATGTCACATGATGTCATAGATTACAGCATCATGTAACATGATGTCTTAGATGACATCATCATGTCATATGATGTCATAGATTACATCATGATGTCAAATGTCATAAATGTAATGTCGTTTATGACTTCATGTCATATGATGTCACAGATTACATCATCATGTCATACAATGTCACAGATGACATCATCATGTCACATGACGTCATAGATGACATCATCATGTCATATGTCATAGATGGAATCGTCATGTCACATGACGTCACAGATGACATCATCATGTCAAATGACGTCATAAATTACATCATCATGTCACATGACGTCATAGTTGACATCTTCATGTCATGTGATGTCGTTTATGACATCATCATGTCATATGATGTCATAGATGACATCATCTTATAACATAATGTTGTTTACGACATCATTATGTTATATAATGTCATAAATGACTTCATCATGTCACATAAAGTCATAAATGACATCATCAAGTCACATAACATTATAGTTGACATCTTCATGTCATGTGATGTCGTTTATGACATGCTGATGTCATATGATGTCTTAGATGACATCATCATGTCATATGATGTCGTTTATGACATCATCATGTCATATGATGTCGTTTATGACGTCATCATGTCATATGATGTCGTTTATGACATCATTATGTTATATGGTGTTGTTTATGACATTATAACGTCATATGATGTCATTGATGACATCTTCATGTCATATGTCATTGATCAGATAATCATATCACATAGCGTCATAGATGATATAATCTCATATGATGTCGTTTATGACAAAATCAGGTCATATGATGTCATAGATGACATCATCATGTCAAATGTCATAGATTACATCACCATTTCACATGAAGTCATAAATGACATCATCATGTTACATGAAGTCGGAGATGACATCATCATGTCAAATGACATCATAGATGACATCATTATGTCACATGAAGTCATAGATTACATCATCATGTAACATGAAGTCATACATTACATCATCATGTAACATGATGTTTTTTATGACATCATTATGTCATATAATGTCATAGACGACATCATCATGCCATATGATGTCGTTTATGACATCATTATGTCATATGATGTTGTTTATGACATCATAATGTCAAACAATGTCATAGATGACATAATCATGTCATATGCCATAGGTGAGATCATTATGTCACATAGCATTATAGATGACATCATCATGTCACATGATGTCATAAAGGACATCATCATGTCACATGAAGTCATAAATGACATCATCATGTCACATGATGTCATAGATTACAGCATCATGTAACATGACGTCTTAGATGACATCATCATGTCGTATGATGTCATAGATTACATCATCATGTCAAATGTCATAAATGTAATGTCGTTTATGACTTCATCATGTCATATGATGTCACAGATTACATCATCATGTCATACAATGTCACAGATGACATCATCATGTCACATGACGTCATAGATGACATCATCATGTCATATGTCATAGATGGAATCGTCATGTCACATGACGTCACAGATGACATCATGTCAAATGACGTCATAAATTACATCATCATGTCACATGACGTCATAGATGACAACATCATGTCATATGATGTCATTTATGACATCATCATGTCAAATGATGTCATAGATGACATCATCTTATAAAATAATGTTGTTTATGACAGTATTATGTCATATAATGTCATAAATGACTTCATCATGTCACATAAAGTCATAAATAACATCAAGTCACATAACATCATAGTTGACATATTCATGTCATGTGATGTCGTTTATGACATGCTGATGTCATATGATGTCACAGATGACATCATCATGTCATATGATGTCTTAGATGACATCATCATGTCATATGATGTCGTTTATGACATCATCATGTCATATGATGTCGTTTATGACATCATTATGTCATATGTTGTTGTTTATGACATTATAATGTCATATGATGTCATTGATGACATCTTCATGTCATATGTCATTGATCAGACAATCATGTCATATAGCGTCATAGATGATATCATCTCATATGATGTCGTTTATGACAAAATCAGGTCATATGATTGTTAGGTTCAAAACCCAAACATTAGTAAATCTGCAAAAAATAACACGAGAGTGTCTGAGTAAGGTTTTTCACCTGCATGGAGAAAATCACAGATCGCTCGTTTACAAGCTTCTATGAATACTCTGCTAAATCTGTGATTCTTCCTGCCTTTTATTCAGATAGGAACGCCCTGGGTACACATAGTTTCAACTGATAAGGGAATGGTAGGAAAGTCAGTTGAAACCAGTTCTTCGATACAAGGACGAAGTCATCTTTCATAACATGCTTTGAAGAAGGAACATCCATGTGTGCAAAGGGGAGTAAAATTGTGTGTGTGCTCTCAGTTCAGACATGGGTCAAGGCGCGGGAGGAGCTCATTAGGTGCAGGTTGCCCGCAGACTGGAACCTCTTGCCTAAGTCTGTTGCAGGCTGAATAACTGAAAATAGAACATGGCATAACATACAAACATGGCATAACTTATATACAATATTCTCAACAATGATGTCATAGATGGCATCATCATGTCAAATGTCATAGATTACATCACCATTTCACATGAAGTCATAAATGACATCATCATGTCACATAGCGTCATAGATTATATCATGTCACATGATGTCATAAAAGACATCATCATGTCACATGATGTCATAGATGACATCATCATGTTACGTGAAGTCAGAGATGACATCATCATGTCAAATGACATCATAGATGACATCATTATGTCACATGAAGTCATAGATTACATCATCATGTAACATGAAGTCATACATTACATCATCATGTAACATGATGTTTTTTATGACATCATTATGTCATATAATGTCATAGACTACATCATCATGCCATATGATGTCGTTTATGACATCATTATGTCATATGATGTTGTTTATGACATCATAATGTCAAACAATGTCATAGATGACATAATCATGTCATATGTCATAGATGAGATCATTATGTCACATAGCATTATAGATGACATCATCATGTCACATGATATCATAAAAGACATCATCATGTCACATGAAGTCATAGATGACATCATCATGTCACATGATGTCATAGATCACAGCATCATGTAACATAAAGTCAAACATGACATCAACATGTCATATGAAATCATAGATGACATCATCATGTCACATGACAGCATAGATGAAATAATCAAAAGACATGAAGTCATAGATGACATCATATCAAATGACGTAATAGAACGGCATCATCATTTCATATTATTATATATATATGTCATCATCATGTCACATGACATCATAGATGATATTATGTCATATGATGTCATAGATGACATCATCATGTCACATGACAGCATAGATGACATCATCAAGTCACATGATGTCATAGATGACATCATCATGTAACATAATGGAAAAGATAACAAAATGATGTCACATGATGTCATAGATGACATCATCATGTAACATAATGAAAAAGATGACAAAATGATGTCACATGATGTCATAGATGACATCATCATGTCACATGATGTCATAGATGATATCATGTCACATGTCATAGATGACATTATCTTGTCACAAGATGTCATAAATGACATCAAAATGTCACAAGAGATCATAAATGACATTTTCATGTCACATGATGCCATAGATGAAAGCATCATGTCAAATGATATCATAGATGTCATCTCCAGGTCAAATGATGTCATAAATTACATCATCATGTCACATGATGTCATAGATGACATCATCATGTCAAATAATGTCATAGATAACATCATCATGTCATATGACATGATAGATGAAATTATCATGTCATATGACATCATAGATGACATCATCTTGTCAAGTGACATCAAGGATGACATTATCATGTCATATGATATCATAAATGATATGGTCACGTCACATGATGTCATAAATTACATCATCATGTCACATGATGTCATAGATGACATCTTCATCGTCAAATAATGTCATAGATAACACCATCATGTCATATGCTATCATAGATGAAATTATCATGTCATATGACATCATAGATGACATCATCTTGTCACGTGACATCAAGGATGACATTATCATGTCATATGATATCATAAATGATATCGTCACGTCACAAGATGTCATAGATGACATAATCATGTCACATGATGTCATAAATGACATCGTCTTGTCACATGATGTCATAGATGACATCATCTTGTAACTTGATGTCATAAATGACATTGTCATGTCACCTGATGTCATAAATGACATCATCGTGTCACATGTCGTCATAGATGAAATCATCATATCAAATAACATAGATGACATCTTCAGGTCAAATGATGTCACAATGAGATCATCATGTCACATGACGTGATAGATGATATCAAGTCACATGACATCAAAAAAGACATCACCACATCACACGATGTCATACATCAAAATATCAAATAATATTATAGATGAATACATGTTACATGACGTCATATATGACATCATATTGTCACATGAAGTCATAGATGACATCATGTCAAATGACGTCATAGATATCATCATCATGTAACATAATGAAATAGATAACAAAATGATGTCACATGATGTCATAGATGACATCATCATGTAACATGATGAAAAAGATAAAATGATGTCACATGATGTCATAGATGACATCATCATGTAACATAATGAAAAAGATGACAAAATAATGTCACATGATGTCGTAGATGACATCATCATGTCACATGATGTTATAGATGATATGTCACATGTCATAGATGACATTATCTTGTCACAAGATGTTATAGATGACATCATCTTGTCATATGTCATAGATCACATCTCCGTGTCACATGACATCATAAATTATATCGTTAAGTCACATGATGTCATAGATGACATTGTCATGTCATATGACGTATGTGACATCATCATGTCACAGGACATTGTAGATAACATTGTAATGTCACATGATGTCATAAATGATATCATGTCAGATGTTGTCATAGATGACATCATCATGTAACATAATTAAAAAGATAACAAAATGATGTCACATGATGTCATAGATGACATCATCATGTAACATAATGAAAAAGATGACAAAATTATGTCACATTGACTCATAGATGACATCATGTCACATGTCATAGATGACATTATCTTGTCACAAGATGTCATAAATGACATCAAAATGTCACAAGAGATCATAAATGACATTTGTGTCACATGATGCCATAGATGAAAGCATCATGTCAAATGACATCATAGATGTCATCTCCAGGTCAAATGATGTCATAAATTACATCATCATGTCACATGTCATAGATGACATCATCATGTCAAATAATGTCATAGATAACATCATCATGTCATATTACATCATCATGTCACATGTCATAGATGACATCATCATGTCAAATAATGTCATAGATAACATCATCATGTCATATGACATGATAGATGAAATTATCATGTCATATGACATCATAGATGACATCTTCTTGTCACGTGACATCAAGGATGACATTATCATGTCATATGATATCATAAATGATATCCTCACGTCACATGATGCCATAGATGACATCATCATGTCACATGAAATAATAGATGACACCGTCATGTCACATAATATCATAGATTACATTGTCATTTCACATAACATCATATATGACATCATCGTGTCACATTATGTCATAGATGACATTGTCTTGTCACATGATGTCAAGGATGACATAATCTTGTCACATGTAATAGACAACATCGTCATGTCACCGGATATCATAGATGACATCATCATGTCACATGTCATATATTACATTATCATGTTATATAACATATATTACATCATCATGTCACATGATGTCAAAGATAACATCATGATGTCACTTGATGTCATAGATGACATCATCATGTCACATGATGTCATAAATGACATCGTCTTGTCACATGATGTCATAGATGACATCATCTAGTAACTTGATGTCATAGATGAAATCATTATATCAAATAACATAGATGACATCTTCAGGTCAAATGATGACACAAATGAGATCATCATGTCACATGACATGATAGATGATATCAAGTCACATGACATCAGAAAAGACATCACCATATCACACGATGTCATAGATGACATCAAAATATCAAATAATATTATAGATGTATACATGTCACATGACGTCATAGATGACATCATATTGTCACATGAAGTCATAGATGACATCATGTCAAATAACGTCATAGATATCATCATTATGTAACATATTGAAATAGATAAAATGATGTCACATGTTGTCATAGCTGACATCATCTTGTCACATGATGTCATAGATGACATCATGTCAAATGACGTCATAGATAACATAATCATGTAACATAATGAAATGGATAACAAAATGATGTCACATTATGTCATAGATGATATCATCTTGTCACATGATGTCATAGATGACATCTCCATGTCACATGACATCATAAATGATATCGTCAAGTCACATGATGTCATAAATGACATCATCATGTCATATGACATCATAAATATCGTAACGTCACATGATGTCATAGATGACATCATAATGTCACATGAAATAATAGATGACATCGTCATGTCACATATCATAATTTACATTGTCATACATAATAAAAAAGATAACAAAACGATGTCACATGATGTCATAGATGACATCATCATGTAACATAATAAAAAAGATGACAAAATGATGTCACATGATGTCATAGATGACATTATCTTGTCACATGTCATAGATAACATCGTCATGTCACCTGATGTCATAGATGACATCATCATGTTACATGTCGTCATAAATGAAATCATCATGTCATTTGTCGTCATAGATTAACATCATGTCACATGTTGTCATAGATGACATTATCATGTCACATGTTGTCATAGATGACATCATCTTGTCACATGATGTCATAGATGACATCGTCTTGTCACATGATGTCATAGATGACATTGTCATGTCACCTGATGTCATAGATGATATAATCATGTCACACAACGTCATAGATGAAATCATCATGTCATATGACATCATAAATCACACCTTCATGTCACATGACACAATAGATGTCATCCTCATGTCATGTGATGTCTTAGATGTAATCATCATGTCAAACAACAAAGATGACATCATCAAGTCAAATGATGTCACAATAAAATTGTCATCATGTCACATGATGTCATAGATGACATCGTGTCACATAATGTCATCTATGACATCATCATGTTATATGTTGAAAGAGATGACAAAACTATGTCAAATGATGTCATAGATGACATAATCATGTCACAAGACATCATAGATGACATCCTCATGTCACACGACATCATAGATGAAATCATCAAGTCATACGACATCATAGATAACATTGTCAGGTCAAACAATGTCATAGATAACATAATCATGTCACATGATGTCATAGATGACATAATCTGGTGATATGATGTCATGGATTACATCTTGTCATATGACGTCATATATGAAATCAACATGTCATATGACATCATAGATGACATCATCATATCACATGATGTCATATATAACATCATCATGTCACATGACGTCATAGATGACATGTCACTAAAATGTCATAGATGACATCATCATGTTACATGATGAAATAGATGACAATATGATGTCACTTGATGTCATAGATGACATTATTATGTCACATGATGTCATAGATGACATCATCTTGTCACATGACGTCATAGATAACATCGTCAGATCACATGATGTCATAGATATTATGTCACATGTCATAGATGACATTATCTTGTCACAAGATGTCATAGATGACATCATCTTGTCACATGTCATAGATAACATCGTCATGTCACCTGATGTCATAGATGACATCATCACGTCACATGTCATCATAAATGACATCATGTCATTTGTCGTCATAGATTGACATCATCATGAAACATAATGTCATAGATGACATCATCATGTCACATGATGTCATAGATGACATCATCTTGTCATATGACGTCATACATGAAATCAACATGTCACAGGACATCATAGACGACATCATCATGTAACATGACGTCATATATAACATCATCATGTCACCTGGTGTCATAGATGACATCATCATGTAACATGACGTCACAGATAAAATCATCATGTCATCTGACATCTTAGATAACATCGTCAGATCACATGATGTCATAGATGACATCATCTTGTCACATGACGTCATAGATGACATCTCCATGTCACATGACATCATAAATGATATCGTCAAGTCACATGATGTCATAGATGACATCGTCATGTCATATGACATCATATATGGCATCATCATGTCACAGGACATCCTAGATGACATCATGTAACATAATGAAAAAGATGACAAAATGATGTCACATGATGTCATAGATGACATCATCTTGTCACATGTCATAGATAACATCGTCATGTCACCTGATATCATAGATGACATCATCATGTTACATGTGATAGATGACATCATCATGTCACATTATGTCATAGATGACATCATCTTGTCACATGATGTCATAGATGACATCGTCTTGTCACATGATGTCATAGATGACATTGTCATGTCACCTGATGTCATAGATGACATCATCATGTCACATGATGTCATTTATTACATCATCATGTCACATGATGTCATTTATTACATCATCATGTCACATGACGTCATAGATGACATCATCATGTCACTAAAATGTCATAGATGACATCATCATGTTACATGATGAAATAGATGAGAGAATGATGTCATTTGATGTCAAAGATGACATCATCATGTCACTACAATGTCAAAGAAGACATCATCATGTAATATGACGTCATAGATGACATCATGTCACATGACATCATAGATAACATTCTCATGTCACATGACGTCATAGATGACATCGTCATGTCACATGATGTCATAGATGACATCATCATGTCACATAATGTCATCTACGACATCATCATGTTATATGATGAAAGAGATGACAAAACTATGTCATATGATGTCATAGATGACATCATCATGTCACATGAGGTCATAGATGACATCATGTCAAATGATGTCATAGATGACATCATCATTTCACATGATGTCATAGATGACAAAACAGTGTAACATATGAAAAACCCAAATTTGAAGTCTAAACGGGAAGACTGACAAAAATGACAAACTCACACTTTTTAACTTTTTAGGCGGAGAACATGATTATGACAAAAAAATGACTGAAAACCACAGTAATCTTTTTTGAAGGAAACAGTGTAACTCCAAAATCCAATTTTGAAGTCCAAACAGTAAAAAGGACAATAGATCCCACTTTTCAACTTTTCAGTCAGTCATTGGAAGCATTGGCTCTGCCATCCCAAGTCTTCCAGAACCCCCCGGGCACCCTTAATCCATAGGGAACTGCCCCTGGGGCGGCCATTTACCGTCAAGTCTACCATAGTATTGAACAGCTTGAGAAGAACCAGGAGGACGTTGCTGCCGTGGTCTGGGGTTGGCACCTGTAAAGCCACCACCTCGCCCTCTTATAGGGGGTGGGGCCTGAGTAGAGTTCCAGTTCACATGAGGACACTTCTTCACCCAGTGATCCATGGCTCCACAGTTTAAGCAACCACCATTAGGTGGTGGGGCAGACCTCCAGTGGCCGGGAGGGAGGGTGTGCAAAACAGACGAAATTTTTTTTCAACAAAACCAAGCTCTTCGCTTGTGAGGGATTGGATCTGAAGGGGGGTAAAGCGTAAAATGTTGTCATTTCGCCCTTAATTCTTACTGTTTGGACGTCAAATAGATGAAGTTACAGAATGAGCGGTGTCGAAGAAGAAAAAGCCATTTGGAGAATTCAGTTATTTTAGGTTTGAGTCATCTCATGCAGCTATAGTTTAAATTTATTTATGGCGCCTTAAAATGACTTTGGTCACATAAGGCACCGTACAATAAAAGCTCGATAAAGCAATAAACAACAGCTAAAATGTTAAAACAATGAAAGATAACAAATAAATAAAATGTGAAACTGACAAAGCATTTTCGCTATTGACTTTTATTTTGAAATACGAGTCACATTTGCTTCTATAAAAAGCTAAGAAAAATCAACCATTAAAGGCATTTTCTTGTTTTGGCTACATTAAATGAATACAATGTTTTTTTCAGTTACAGATTAGGCTGCATAATGCATGTGGTACCATTCCCAAAAGTTCCTCATGTCTGAAAGACTATGTCAACTCCAGATGTCATAACTCAAGGCGAGAATCTGTCTTCCAGGTGAGGAATTATTACTGAGCAGCCCAGAACAGAACACAGTACAAGTCAGTCATCGTCAGCAGGAACTTTATTTGGAATGTTACAGGTCAAGTTATAAGGTACACTACAGGTACACATTTTAACTTTTCCATATGATGTGTCCATCTGCTGTCAGCTTCACAGAACCACTGGACACCAGCTCCATGGCAGCAGGAAACGCCCTATGCTCTGCCTCCCTGATACGCTCTGACAGAGTCTCCTCTGTATCGGTGGGGAGGACAGGAACTGCCTCCTGAACGATGATGGCTCCAGCATCCACCTCCTCCTGGAAAACACTCAGTCTTATTCCTCCTAAAAGGATTGTTTCATCTTGAATGAAGCACAAATGGAGTCATCTGAACATGCACTTACAGCCACAAAGTGAACTGTACATCCCGCCACACGGACGCCAGCCTCCAGCGCCTGTTTCTGAGCGCTCACCCCTTTGAACGAAGGCAGCAGCGATGGGTGGATGTTCAGGAGTTTACCTGCAGCAGAACCACGATGAGTACATCATGACAGCTTCATGATGGAATTCCAGCAACGTCGTTGACTCACCTGTCCACTTCTTCACAAACGTTCCAGTGAGGATCCTCATGAATCCAGCCAGACATACCAGCCCCACGCCAAACTCTTCCAGAACGCGGTCGATGGTTCCATCAAACTCTGCACGACTGCCAAACAGTTTGTGGTCAACCACCTGGAGAAGAAGAAAAACAAGTTCTAGTTTCTCTTACTACAAAATGACTTTAGTCTTTGAGCAGTTCTTCCCACCATCAGACCATTCTAACCAATTCATCCTATAAATTAAAGACGTGCAGAACTACAAAGATAACTTGTTTTTAGAGTTAGCACTTCAAACTCACCACAAACTTTTATCTTTAACAAATTATTAAAGAGATTTCCACTAAAAACTTCTTTGCAAAATAATTGGTAACTTCACCCGTGTCTGGATGCCAGCAAGCCCCGCCCTCTTCAGTCCCTGAACGCCGGGTCTGTTAGAAATTACGACCACAATCTGAGCAGAGCTGCACGGACGTCTGGTCTGTTCGATGAGTGCCTGAAGGTTGGTTCCTGCGGCGCAAAAAGACGAGGGTCATCTTACAGAAAACTCCCAATAAAAAAGAGAATTTTTCCAACTCACCTGTGCCGGAAATGAGAACTCCGACTCTGGTCTTCTTCTGGAGTGTGATGCTGTTGTCGTAACCATCGCCTTGTTCTGCTGGTCTCACCTTTGTCAGGCTTTGGTTGAGGTTGCGGACCAGCACAGGTTGTGAACCTGCATCAGAAAACACTTAGAAAACCAGTTCGCTCAGACTAAAGGCAGAGTTCTGTCTCACCTGGCTGCCTGTGAACCAGAGAACCCACAATCCAGGCCTCCCCCTGGAGCTGTCGCAGCACCCTCTGAGCATCCGGGGGCGCCACGACCAGCACCGCCCCCAATCCACAATTAAACGTGCGGGCCATCTCTTCCTCACTCAGCCCGCCCTCTTTGTAAAGCCAGGAGAAAACAGCAGGGATGCTCCACCTGGAGGCGTCTGAGGAGGAGACTGAGATGAGCTCCTGACTCTAAACTGCAGCAAAACCTCAGCGGATCTCACCTAAATCCACCGCCAGCTTCGCAGGGAGCACCCGGGGGATGTTGTCCTGCAGCCCCCCACCTGTGATGTGGGCGTAGGCTTTGACGGCGCCGCTGCTAAGGACGGGGAGGAGCAGACGACTGTAGATCTTAGTGGGAGTCAGAAGAACTTCTCCTGAATACAACAAAACGTCCACAAGTTTAGGACGATTTTAAATTCAGTTTTTTTATGACGAATGTGTTCTAAAATGTGTACACTCACATAAAACTTTAGTTAAACTTGTTTAACAATGTTGATCTACAAAGATTTCCATCACCAACCTGATCTTTTGGCACGACTTTATTTAAAAGCACAATAAAGACAAAAACTAAAACTGTGTCAAGTTAAAAAAAAAAAACGTTTTTATTTTATTGTGAAGGGTAGAGGAAATGTTAGTCTTTTCTCTGGAGAAGAAAACTCACCGATGGTCTGACCAGGTTCTCCGAAGGGGGCAGGGCAGCTGTAGCTGAGGTTGGTTCTTTCCAGAACTTTGCGGACCAGACTGAAGCCGTTGCTGTGGACTCCAGAGGAGGATACCCCGATCAGCAGATCTCCCTCTGCAATCTCCTGGAGCCGGGGCAGCAGAGCGCCACGCTCCACGGCGCCTACACAGAACCCGGCCAGGTCATACTCTCCCTCAGAGTACATGCCCGGCATTTCTGCAGTCTCCCCACCTGAGGAAGAATGGCGTCAGAACCCCAACTAGAACCTAAAGTGGCATCTTTAAACAGGCCGCCTTACCCAGCAGAGCACAGCCGGCCAGCTCACATGCTTTGGCAATGCCGCCCACCACGGCGGCGGCTACATCCACATCCAGGTGGCCGCAAGAGAAGTAGTCCAGGAAGAAGAGCGGCTCAGCGCCCTGGGCCAGCACATCGTTCACACACATGGCCACCAGGTCTTGACCCAAACTACCATGCTTCCCACACGCCTGAGCAACCTGAACACAGAGAATTGGTTAGACCGCAGTCAAACCACCACGATGGTACTCCTGAGACAAACCTTCAGCTTAGTCCCAACTCCGTCCGTCCCAGAAACCAGGATTGGGTCCATAAAGCTGGCGGCCTTCAAGTCAAAGAGCCCAGCGAAGCCTCCAAGTTCTGCATCACATCCTGGAAGAAAATAACTGTGGTCAGTCGTCCACACCTATCCGGTCTGAACTGGTCGTTCCTGCTGCATTACCAGGGCGCGCCGTGGCTTTGGCCAGAGGCTTGATGGCGTCCACCAGCCGGTTTCCTGCGGAGACATCCACCCCGCTGTCTCTGTAGGTCAGGCCTCTGTTGGAGAGAAGAGCTGCAGACAGACCTCCCGATGCGCAGACGTCACATGACACACATTCACCTGTGCCGCTTTAGGTAAGCGATAGCCCGATGGCCAATGTCACGACGATACATGCCGCCCTGAAATCCAATGGTTGCTACTCCCTGATTGGCCGCCTGTAGAGCAGCTTCGAGGGTGGGCCGGACAGCCGTGACTGTCAGGACCCGGCCGCCGCTGGAGACCACGCCCCCTTCTTTCAGAGCAGTGCCGGCGTGGAAAACCTGCAGCCCCATGTCCTGAAGCAGAGACAGACCTGCAGGATAGACGTGCCGTGAGGAACCCGGAGACACACCTGAGAGGGTCGCCAGCCTAACCTGAGATCTCCAAGCCCTTCCTGTAAGAACCAGGATATCCAGCACTAGCCAGAACCACCGTCACAGCTGAGCTATCCTGCTGCCACACAGGGGCGTTAGAGGCCAGCTTCCCATTGATGGTGTTGATGATGACCTGATACAGGTCGCTGTGCAGCAGTGGCAGCAGCACCTGGAACGGCAAAGTTTGGGTCAGAGATGAAACCTGCAGGCTGTAGGCTTCAGACGCCAAAGACCACATGGCAAAAAGAGCTAACTCCTTATAAACTATTCAACTTAATGTCTTATGTTTAAAAAAGTACATTTTCAAATGAATATAATCAGAACAAAATGTGTTTTATAGCTGTAATTAAATCTTTAGAGGTCAGAATGTTTACACTTTTTAAAATTATTTTTTTTTTTAAAACAGACAAGGTTACTAAACCTATTTTTACCCCATCACTATT